>PVLD010027663.1:0-20459 GCA_004027595.1 Dinomys branickii | reverse complement strand
TCAACTACCGCCTAAGACAGGAACAAGGCCTTTTGCTGCCTTGCTTTCCAGTGACGGGTAAGGTATAGTTTGGTTCCACGTGAAAGCATCCTGACCTAAGATAGGCACAGTCCCCTCAAGGAGATTTGGTCTTTTATTAAATAAAATAAAAAAGGGGGACCTGTGGGAGACCGCTGAGAGACCTGCGGTCTGCATCCATTTTGTAAGCTACCAGCCATCTTGAAATTTTAGTTTTGGTTTCCATATATGGTCAACGTCCTGTAGTTATGTAACATCTATATATGGTCAACTTCCTGTAGTTATGTAACATCTTATGTAACGTCTTCCATATATGGTTAACTTCCTATAATGATGTAATATCGCATGATGTCTGGACCTCCCTCCATTGCCTGGTTACCTATTGACGTCAATCCCCACTTCTGCACTGTATATAAGCCTGAGACTTCTGCTCAATAAACGAGGCTTGATCAGAATCCTGTCTTGCCTCCATTTCTCGTGTCGCTTGTCTCAGATTACCCCACTCCCCCTCTCTTTAGGAGCCTTCGTTGACTACCCGCGGGCCGGGACAAGTTTGTGCATTCGCTTTCTTTTATTTATTCATGTAAATATTCAATGTTTTTATCAATTAAATTATAGGGATTTTAGACTTTAGAATCTACCAGAATAAGAAAGTTTAACTTTGTGTAATAAATTCCTCCTACCACTTTACATGGGAGTTATATTGCCTTCTCCAGTAAATTAAAGCAAGTTTTAAATATACTAAGAAACTTTACTCCTGCAAGAAAATCAAACCTTAGTTCTTTGATAAAATAATTTATTGTTAACATCTATACAGATATTGTAACTTATTAGTTAAGTAGTTAGAAAAGTTCAATATTTTCATAAGTTCAGTTTTCAACACATTTAAGATGTACCAATTTAATATAATTATGAAATTAAACCAAAATATGATGAGCTAATATGTTACAATAGAATAGAGCTACACATTTAATTTCTTCCACAATTTTTTGTTTGTTTCTTTGAGACAGTGTCTTGATATGTTCAGGTTTGCCCTAAAGTCACTATGTGACCTAGGCTGGCCTCAAACTGGTGGCAGTCTTCCTGCCTCAGCTTCCCAAGTGCTGGGATTGCAAACATGTGCCACCACGCCTGACCAAAGCTCCATATATTAAAACACTATCTTTTATAAAGAAGAATATGTCTGATAACAAGATTCATTGTAAAATATAAGAAAGCAATCACTGATTACTTTTAGAGAATAAGAAACTTACCATGACTGATGTAAGAAAAAATTTTCAATTAACATGAACTGTAAGTATGAAAATAATAGTTCAAAATGTTTATTAGTTTACTTTTAAAATTGTTACAACTAGCAGTGATAAAAGTCAAAAGTTGACAAGTAAAATGTTTAAACATTTAAAAGTAAAATGTTGAAACATGGTGTTTTACCTGGAAAAAAAAATGTCATATCAGATATCTGTGGATAAAGACATGGTGAATAGTTTAGTCTTTACAGTTATAGTTCCTTATTGGTTACTCTTGTTTGTGTAACTCCCTTTAATGGTCCAGAGAACCTCTGCATTCTGGGCTAGTTGCAGTAGTACGAGGTGCCTGGAGCTGTGTTTTCCGTCATTATGGTGCAGTTGGGAAATCCAGATGCACATTTCCTGACTTCCTCTCTCTGTCAAGTAGGTCACTGTGTTTGTACTCTGGTCCTCCAGTGTTAACAAGGTATAAGGCGATGTGCCAGCTTGTCAGAAAAACAAGATAATTATAGAGCACCTTCTTGAAACAGACTCAATAATGAGGTTGCCTGTAGTGTAGGTGTCTCAGGTTTTAAAGGTGCTAACACAGTAGGGTATATGTTACAAAAGTTATTTTGAAAGAATTTTACTAGAGCTTTAAAGGTATTTTTGAAAACTATACAAGAATATCAGATAAAAATACTAAGGACTTGTGTAAAAACAAACAGAACTGATTTGTCTTCTAATAAAACAAGTCAGGTTATATTAGTTATTTTTTTTTTCCATTTTGCTGAACTGATATGTAATTTTGAATCCAGGGCCAAGTTGTTCTTCATAAAAAGATCTTAATGTGACACAAGAAGCTACTAATATCAGTCTTCCCTCTCTATTCTTTCTCCCCAAAGATTTGTTTTTAAGTATGTATTAAACTTGATATAAACATTGTATATATACATTATATATATCTTAAGTTTAAAGTTGTTAGTATGCTTTCAATGGCATGTTTTGTTTTTATTTCATCTGTTATAATGTGTTGATGAAACCAAGGTCTGGATCCTTGACATACTGACAGCTGCACTCTGTTAAGTGCTCATGGCTTTGCCATGCAAAATGAGTATAAAAAGAAATTTTATGAAGGAAGGGATGTGTTAAGCAACACTGACCTCTTCCTTCTTCATTATTTTATAATTGCTTAAACACTACAATAATTCATGAAGTCCTGGCATGCTGTGGCAAACATCTGTAGGAAATAATTGAAGATTAGAAATAGTAACTTTATGTATACAGAAGTCATTGCCCAATTAGTGCCATAGTCTCCACATACATCTTTATCTTCAAAATTATACTCACGGATATGCAATATGTGAGAGAATATTACAGACGTCACGCATTCTTAACTTGCAAAGTGTTCACTAAATGTACAATAATTCTCTTCTCAGAAAAGATTTTGTTCTCAGTCATATGTGGAATTCTGGGGTGAAGCGAAATGAAATTGTGTTCATTTTCAAGGAATTTAAAAGAATACATATAATGTAAACTGATTTATCTTGATCTCATCATTGCTATTGATTCAGTTTTAAACAAGTTTCTGAAGTTGTTTACCTTGTGGGTTATTAGTTACCTGAGCTTTGGTTATGGTAACTAAGACCATATTCATTCATACAGCTTTGCTGTCAGAATTCAAAATGGGGACCATCATTCATATGATTTTGCATTTTATCCAGGAAGTTTTTTCAATATTTAACTTCAACCAATAAATTACTTTTTGCTTAATGGAATCTGCAAATCTGTTTATTTAAATAAATAATAATTTGTGCAGCAAACATTTCATCTGGTAGCAGTTCAGCGTGTAAGATCCCTGCATTGAGATGACGATGATGCTGCCATCGCTGTAATCACCACCACCATCATCGTCCTGTCAAAGGAGAGCCACGTGGAGTTCTGGCTGCAGCAACTGTCTGTCGGTCGGTGGGCCGGTCAGTTGGTCCACAAATTATCATGAATAATTTGAGTATAAATCTCAAATTCCTAACCCAAAATTTTTTCCCATTAAAATGATTGCTTTATTTTAAATAGAAAAATTAAAAATAAAAATTACAATAAAACAGTTTGAAAACAGGTTAATAGAGTAACAATAATTAATACATTGCATATTGTTATCTTCATAGTACTTGCGCAGAGTGCAAGATATAGGCATGAAATACTGTCCAAACAACATTAGCACAAACTAGCTGTATAAATATTTTAACTGTCTTGTGTATGAATATTTTTTTCCTTTTCTCTTCCTTCCTTTCCCCTTTCCCTCATCACAGCTTCGCTTTTTCTCTGAACAGTTTCTTCCTAATTCACACCATCTATCTTATGCACTCATTCAGTTTTTGCACAAGGGAGACAATATGATATTTACATATGTTGGTCTGATATATTGCATTTATGAGTATGGTCTCAAGTGGAATCCATTTACGTATAAAAGTCTCAAGCTTATTCTTACCTATAACTGAGATCTTACATGCACAATATAGGAGATATTTTGATTACAACATTGAAAGCCAAAAGCAAAGATTGTGACCAATACTTTGTAGAAGTCAACATAGTGAAAATAAGGAGAAATTTTTAAAAATATGTAATTAAACAAATAGTATTTTGAAGATTCTGATGGTAAATACACTGCATACAATTTTTAAACAGTGCATCTATACTAATCATATGGAGAAGTCTAGGAAGGAAGGAAGGAGGAGGGAGGAGGGAATTTTTTGAATTGATGGATCCATGGGAGTGATGCAAACTTAAAAGTACAACGCATAGTGCTTGTGAGCCTAAACCAGATTAACTGTACCTCAGAGAATAAGTAAATATTTCAACAGCAATTTGCGCTATTAAAATTACACATGTGTAAATATGTCAAGTGATGTATTAGAACTGGCTTAAACTATCTCACCCATAATTTCTTCTCTAGTTTTTTTTATTTGCATATTTATTTCACTCAGAGAAGAAGGGCAAGAAAAGGAGCAGATGTCAGGTGCTAAGGGGAAAGTCTGCGGGATTCACCCCTTTTCCCTTTCCCTCAAAGAGATTCTTTGCTGCACGGCGCACGTTTGGGATCACGCGTCACTTCCTCACCCGAGTCGTCGTTGTTACTGTCATCGTCGTCATCATCGTCCCATCGAAGGAGGAGAGCCACGTGGAGTTCTGGCTGCAGGAACCGTCGATCGTTCGGGTGCTGCTGGCCGGCCAATAAGCAGGGAGTGCTGGTCGACCCGTCAGGGTCTTCCACAACCCCATCCGGAGGCGCCCAGGCCAGGGAGTACAGCAACAGCCACTTCCCACACCTCAAGTGTTCAAGAATTTTGTTAGCTCATGTATAAAAATAGACATTTTTAAAGTTTAAGTATTGTCAAAATTCATATTTTAATAAATTATATTGAAAGAAATAGAATAATTACCAAATTAGGTTTCTAAACTTCACTTTCTATTTTACAATTTTCACACTATTGAGGTTTATGATTCTTGTGCCTGGATGGTGAAAATACTATATAATGGTGTGCAACCACACGTCTCCTTTATTTTTTCTTTTTTTAGGTTTTGAATTAAGCAAATTTATTGGTACATTCTTAATATGCACAACGATCATTTTCAGCACAGGGACTTTGTACCTGTACATGGCTGAGCTCAGTTTCTTCTTTTTACTCATTCCCGTATTTTCCCTTCAATCTCTCTTGCCCTCCTTATTCACCAAAGTTTTGTTTTCATGTTGTTCCCCCTTCCTTCATTTGCCCCTCCTCCCAGCTAGTTCCCCTCCCAATTGAGCATTTTCTTCCTCTTCCATGATATCTAGTGTGCACTACACTTACTGTTTTCACACCAGAGAAAGAATGTGATATTTACACATGAGTGTACCACTTAGGTGACTCAAGAAGAGAAATGTCCATCCTGAGATATTGAGGTGATACTCTTAAGTGAAACACACGTCTCTTTTCAAGTCACATTGAAAACATCACATCACAAGGGTGAAATTGCAAAATTGTTCAGTAATCAGTGAACTCTGTAAATAGCACTTGATGTATTAGCTCATTATTTATTTTATATTTAAATCATAGGGAAAATGTTAATATAGATTAAAATAAAGAGGCATATCTGCAGTGAACACAGTGAATGACATAAATGTACATGATGAAAATTTTCCTTTATACTCTATTTCAACTATCTGATGCATGAGATAAATAATTTTATTATCTTTTATGTCCTTTGATTAATATGAGGGAAACTGTCAACTAAAATTCTGGCTGAAAGCACATGTGGTCATTAACTGGGTTTCTGTATAAGTTGCAGGGTCTTTTTTATAGCTCCTAGAAAACTGTTATTTGAACCTTGATATGGATTGTATTGAATCTGCAGATATTTTTAGTAATATGAGCATTTTAAAAATATTAATTCTGCCAATCTGTGGGAGACTTTTCTATCTTCTAGTGTCTACTTAAATTTCTTCCAAGTTTTGTGATTTTCTTTATTTGATTGGCTGATTTTTGTATCTATAGACACACATATACCCCTCATTTAATGACCAAGCTCAGTTCCAGGCACTAGATCATTAAGTGAATTGATCACTAAATGAGGAATTATATAGAGTATGTACATTACAAGATTCAGACCAAAGAAACTGTCAAAGGAAACTGCAACTTAATGGCTTTGCTTTTATTTGTATAACTCATGCATGCAGTACGGTAATCTATAATCAAACATAATTTGTAACCATGAAATACTGTGTGGTACAGTAAAAGTATCAAAATTACTGTATTATATAAACAAGGTATACAGTACAAAAAAAAGACATTGAGCTCTATGAGCCAGATGTATAGAACTGTACAAAAAACTAACAGTTGTAAGTATGAACAGTGCGCTTTGGTTGTAAGTTCAAACAGTCATTAAACAGGTAGGTTGTTAAACAAAGAATATCTGCATAGATTGAGATATGTATGTATATTTGCTACTGCAAATGAAATTGCTTTCCTGATTTTTTTACTCAGCTAGTTTGTATTGATATATAGAAATGCTATTGATATTTATGTACTAAATTTCTGTAATGCTACTTTGCTGATTTAATCAGATGTAAAATTATTTTGATGGACTCCTTAGGGTCTCCAAGTACAGTGTTGTATCACTGGCAAATAAGAATAATTTGGTTTCTTCCATTCCTATTTGTATCCTTATATTTAGGATGTTTTATTTAATTGTGCTGACATACATTTTAAGTTGTTAAAATTAGGAGTGGTAGAATGAACATCCCTATCTCATTTCTTTTTTCTTTCTTTCTTTCTTTCTTTCTTTCTTTCTTTCTTTCTTTCTTTCTTTCTTTCTTTCTTTCAGGAGTCAAACTCAGGACAGCATGCTTGCCAGGTAGGAACTTGCACTGCTGAGCTATGTCCCAGCTCCCTTGATCTCGTTTCTGACTTCTGTGGAAATGTTTTTATTTTTTTACCCATTCAGTTTCAAGTAATTTATAGGTCTATTGTAGAGAGTCTTTACTATGATAATGATCATTCTAAGCCTACTTTCTTCAGAATTTTCATAATTAGAGGGTGCTGAGTTTTCTTCTAGACTTCCCATATCAATTGAGACAATCACTTGACTTTCATCTTTGCTCCATCTTAGGTGATTTATTACCGTTGTGGATCTGAATATGTTGCCCATTATTTCATCTCTGAGACAAAACTAGATTTATTATGGTGTATGATCTTTTCTTTCATCGTTTTATTTTAAAGAGAACAAAAACAAAATAACAAAAACAAAACAGCATAAATGCAATAAAAATGATACATAATTTCAAAACATGGTGATAGAAAATTAACAATGGTTGTTATATTACATAATGTTATCTTCAGAGTAGTTGTTCAGATAACCAGATGTAGGCATTAAGATTGATCAAACAATTAAATATTAACTGTTCCTTTCAATCAACCTATAGAAATTAGTAGTACAATTATCTTAGCTCTCTGTGATGTTCTGTCTTTTAAATGTGTTGTTGAATTTTGTTTGCAATTGTTTTATTACTGACTTTTCATCTATGTCCATCAGGAACATGTTCTATTCTTTTTAGTTATGCCTTTATCTGGGTTTGGTAAAAGAGTGGCATTTGCAGCATAGAATAATCTGGAAGCCTTCCATACCTTTCTATTTCATGGAATGATTTGAAGAGCATTGGTCTTCATTCAATTTCTTGCAAAATTATGCCGTGAATCTGTCTACTTGTGGGCTTTTTTGTTGTTTTTGTGAGACTTTATTACTGCTACTATCTTATTCCTTATTACTGAGATGGTTAGATATTTGATATGCTTTTCACCCACTTTTAGTAGGACTTATGTGTCTAAAAATGTATCCATTTGTTCTGGAAACTCCAATTTTGAAAGTGTAGCTTTTCAAAGTGGTCTTTATTTATCTTCTGTATTTTAGTAGTGTTTGTTTTTCATCTTTATTAATGTGAGCCTTTTAACTCTTTTGATTAGTTTGGCTAATGGTTTATTAATCTCATATATCTTTTGAAAGAACATACTCATTATTTAACTGAATCTTGGTATTGTTCATTTTCCATTTGTTTCAGTAATCTCATCTGGATTTTTCTTTTATGTGAAAATAAAACAAAATTTCATAACAAAATAACAAGATAAAAAGGATAGTACACTGTCCATCACTATCTTTAAATTTTTGACTCAGTGTCCAAGAGCTAAAGATAAAAGTTTCCTTGAACAGATATTTATTTTCTTCTATTGAATTTGTACTGGGTTTGTAATTGTTATTCTAAGATATGAGATAAGTAGTTGGATTATTTGAGACCTATCTTTTTTTTTTTTTTTTTGTACCAGGAATCTAACTCAAGATCTCACGCTTGCCAGGCAGGCACTGTGCTGCTGAGCTGTATCCCCGGCTCCCTATCTGATTTTTTAATGTATGCACTCATAACTATACACTTCCCTCTTAATATTGGGTTCACTGTATCTCAGAGGTTTTGATATGTTTGCATTTATCATCTGATTCTTAGACTTTTTGCAACTTTCCAGTGATTTATTCAAAGACCCAGTGATCATTACAAATCATTTGTATATGATCTTCGTGCTTTTGTTAAGAGCCTGTGGTTTATTTTGTTGTTAATTTCTAGTTTCATTCAATTATGATTTGGTATGGTATGTGAAGTTATTCCAGTTTTTAAACATTTACTAAGAGTGGCTTTATGCCCTGAAATGTTTCAGAAAATGCTCCACAAACTACAGAAAAGAATGTGTACTTACTGGGTTGGATGTTCTGTTGCTGACATTTATTAAGTCCATTTGATATATGGTATAATTTAATGCTGGAGTTTCTATGCTCACTTTATTATAAGTTTTGATGCTCATTTTTTGGTCAGGGTTACCTATGGGAGTGTGGTATGAATTCACCATTATCTATCCTTTGTGTGGACCTATGTATGTTTTACAACAGTGGATCACCAATGTTCAGTGTATATATATTTGCAATTATTAAAGATTATTGGTAGATTTCCCCTTTAGCAATATGTAATGCCTGTGGTCTCTACTGATGAATTTTTTCCTTCATGTTAACTTTGTTGCATAAGAATATAGCTATTTTTGATTACTTTTACATGTAATTTGCGTGAAATATTATTTCCCATTATTTTATTTTCAGTATGTATATGTCTTTAATACTAAGGGTATTTTCCAGGCAGGAAAGTATGGGTCCTGTTTTTTAATCCAATTTGTTATTCTTCTTTAATTTGGAGAATTAGGGCCATTTATAGTCCTAGTTATTACAAAAACTTTTGTCCTAATTCCTGTCATTCTGTTCCTTTTCTAGTATTTGTGTATTTTCTAAGTCTTTGTTTCTCATCCATTCTTTCCTTCTGTATGAGGCTTCCTTGTGTATTATCTTCTGTAGTGTGAATTTATTCATCATAAATTTCCATTGGAATTGGAATACCTTTGTTTTTATTTCAGTTGTGACATATAGCTTGCTGGATATAATAATCTCATTTGGAAGTAATTTTTTATCATCTTTAAATACATCATTTTATGCCCTCTTGGCCTTCGGACTTTCTGAAGAGAAACCTATAGTTATTTTTAAGGGCTGGATTTCCTCTCACTGGGACTGATTGTGCTAAAGTCGGTTCTGAATGCCCAGCTTACTAGCAACAGAGACAACATAGAGTCACCAAGATGCACTGTTCCCTGGGTTGATCAGCCTGTGATCTAGTAACAAGTTGAATTATTTTAATGCTTCCATCATAGATAGAAAGGGCAGTACTTTTATTCTTACTTGTGTGGATACTTATTCTGAATATTGGTTTCCCTTCCTTTTTTGTGATGTTTCTGCCAAACTACCCTTCACAGACTTAGAGAATGCCTTATCAGTGTCGTGGTATCCCACACAGCATTGCTGCTGGCCACGGAATACAGTTCATACCCCAAGAAGCGAGGCAATGGGCTCGTGCTCATTAAATGCCTATCTCCTACCATGATACTCATAATCCGGAAGTAAATGGTTTGACAGAAGAGTGAATGGCCTTCGAAGATGCCATTACTGTGCCAGTTAGCTGGCAATCCCCCAGAGTTGGCGCAAGCTTTTCCACCAGGCTGTATAAGCTCTGAATAAGGTTTCACTATATGATACTGTTGCTTTCATACCCAGGATTCGCAAGTTCAGGAGGAAAGGGGTAGAAACGAGAATGATACCACTAACCCCTTGTGTCCCACCCAAAATGTTTGTTTCTTCTTCCTCAGCCCTTAGCTGTGGTGTCCTAGAAGTATTCACTCTAGAATGACAGGCTGGTACCAGGTAGCATGATAATGCTGCCATTAAAGTGGAAGCTAAGATTCTGCCCCCCGACATTTTGGGCTCCTCATGCCTCTGAGTCAGCAAGCTAAAATGGAAGCTGTAGGGTTCAGAGGGATGATTGGCACAAACTTTCTAGAGAAAATTAACTATTACTGTAAAATGGAGGTATGAAAGAAGATATTTGGTGTTCAAGAGATCCCTTAGACTGCCTCCTAGTATTAAAATCTTTGTTATTAGGGTCTATGAGAAACCACAACAACAAAATTAAGGCAGGATGACAAGTGACTCTGAACTTTCTGGAGTTATGGATCACCACACCAAGAATGAAGACTTCCTTGAGGTATTCGCTTGATACGGGATACAGAATGGTTAGTGGAAGAAGATAGTCATACATAGTGGCTATCACAAGTGACCAGTTAGAGAAAGAGGATTGTAATAATCATGAGTATTTCATTAATATATTGTTGGATACATATAAATTGTCTTTGTTTTTTGTAATATAATTGATATAATTATTATTAGTTGTTAAATATCATTACACATATTAATATGTTTAAATTACAGAATGATAGGGGAATTGCAATCCTCACTTGTTATGGCTTGTATCTAGGTGTCCTTCCAAAGCCTCAACGGAGGAGATTTTTGAAGCTTGCAGGATCTAGGGTGTGACATACTGGGATTAAAAGTATTAGTCTACTGATTGGGATTAGCATGGTTCTGGGAGTAGCTGAATGGATTTACTAAAAACAGAATCCCTACTCTGGGTAGTAGTGTGGCCCCCCAAAAGGCCTGTAGCCTGGAAGTCTGCTTGCTATCTCTGCCTGGCACACCATGAAATGTTTTTCTCTGATACTCCACTGCCATGCTGCCCTGTGTTACAATCAGCTGATTACAGACTGAAAGCTTTACAATCTATAAGCCAAATAAACTTTTCTTCTTTTAAGGTTGGGTGGCAGGTCTTTTGTCTCAGCAATGCAGAAAGTGACTAGTCATTACCCAAAGAAAAACTTTATCTTCTGTATTAGTGGGGAAATTGATGTCTTTCCATTTGCGTGCAGGATAGCTGATAGGTGTTAGGTGTAACTATGAATTTGCTATTGAATTTGGAGATTAACTTTTATGTTTTATGCTGATTTTTCTGCTTGCTATTTTGAAGAGGGGTGGATTGTGATCACCAACTCTGATATGTCAATTTGATTCAAGTAAACATGGCCCAGCAGATGAATAAAGTATGGGTGGGTCCTTGGGAGATTGGCATGTAAGCCATAACCTGAGGAGAGAAAATCCACTCTGGCTATGAGTACCGCCAAACAACAGACTTGTTGCTTGGATGGAATAAAAATGGAAGTAAGGAGAGTTTTCTTTTCTTCTTAGAAGCCCCAGTTTTCACCATGGCTTTTGGACCCTGGTTTCCAGTTCCTTCAGGTTTCCAGGGCAGACTCTTCAGCTTCCAACACAGATTCGTACTAGCCTCTGTAGTGAGCAGAATCTTCTGCAGGTCTTCAGCTTTCACTTGGATCCTTTGGCTGTTCAGCTCACAGATGCATACTTTGCATTCTTAATATACGATTCTGTAGCAGCTACTGTAAGCCTACCTTCTACTTCTTTAAGTAATTATCCATGCGTTTTATATTACTACTGTTCCTCTAGTGATGCCTGTTACAAGACAGCCTCTCCTGAACATACCAACTTAACAGGACAGATACAATACCTCATTTAGAAAGCAGCTGTAAGATTTATAGAGTGGCTCTTCCAACATCACAATAATGAACTTTAAAGTATAACATCAACAAAACGGTGGAGAAGGAATATTTAAAGTTTTATCAGTCCACTACTCCCACACAGAAATATTGAGCAAATAAGCAGAGAGTGTCAGAACTGCCTTTGTCACCATAACTGGAAAATCATAAATGCTGTCAGCAGCCAAGTGAGTGCTGGAAGAGGAGATCAGTTCAAATGATAAGAAATCTCGGTGGCGTTTTTATTGGCCCTAAACCTCTTCCACATCACAGCAAGCAGCACATTTGAAGACAGAAGCCCACATTCCCAGAACGAGACTGGGGCATCTGGTTTTGGAGGAAGATCAATAGACTTTAGTTGTCAATGATTCCTTTACACTGTTTTTATAGTCTGACATGCCTGAAGGCTGTTGTGAATTCTGGACTTTGTTTTGCCTAACATAGAACTCAGATTGGAACAGCTGTGGGCATCGCCTGAGAATTCATGAAGACAAACCAAAAACCCAAACACACCTGTAGCAAGCAAAATACCACATAGGTGGACAATAGGGTCCTCAAGCCTGTGTGGAAAACCTGAGTGACCTGTGTGCAAATAAGAACATTCAAAACCATTCTTGTATATGAAACTAATACAGATATCTAGAGCAATGCACATATCAGAAAAGCTCTGAGCGCATGAAAGGTGTGCCTAGTACAGGTCTGTAAGCTCAGTGCCAGGGTGGCTGAGTTGGATGTTCAAAGCTCAGAGCCAGTTGTGAAAGTATCCAAGAGGTATTTAATTTTTTAAATTGATTATGGTATTGTTTCCCTTTTTTATAATTTTTCTTTTATTATTTTTACTTAGTATGTGCATGTTGTTACTGATAATAATAATTTTTTTCTCTCTTGGTGATCAGGGATAACTCTGCGAGGACAACAGAGACTAATGGAATAGATAATGTAGTATCCACATGGAAGTAAAAATAAAATTTTTGTAAAAAAAACTTCAAAAAATAAATAGCAAAAGAGCTATGCTAGCTTTCAAACGAGGGAAAAACAGTGAGGCCTGAGGAAGGAGAATATTACTTCAACTCTGACTGTATTATCATATTCAAATATGTAGTCTTAAATAGCAGAACAATGTATAGTTTTAAATAGCAAAAGAAGATACGTTTCATTCAAAGGAATAAAATAAATTGACAGACCTGCTCTTGAAAAAGCCATACATTGGACTGAACTGTTACAAAATTTTTTAAAGTTTTAAAAATATTCAAAACACCAACAGGTAATAGTAACTAGAAAAACAGTGACACAAATTTAAATTCAAGTGAGACTATTAAAGAAGAGAAAATGGAAATTGCACAAAAGAAACCAAACAAAAGTTTTGGTGATGAAAATTGCACATATACTAACCTGGGTAAAAAATTACAAACAAAACTAAAATTTTAAAATAATTGACAGTAGAGGCTAACATTAAAGTTAAGCAGGAGGAAAAATTAGTTTGTGGGAAACTCTACAAGAGGAGATGGACATTCATTACACAGTGGACATGGAGTTTATGCTTTGTATGATGAATGATTGTTGAAACCAAACAGCAGTTATAATTGCATACTTTGAAAGTAGTAATGGCGTGCATTGTATATGTTAAATGGCTAAAATTAAAATTTGTATTTTATCATACTTGGCCACATTAAAATATAGAGTTCACTGCAAAAATTATTACACACAAAAAGAAAAAGCAATAAATGCTCAAAAGTTCAATCCACCAGGAAAAAATGATTTAAATAAAAACACTTCTGTTTTTATTTTACAGAAAATAGTATAAATAAACAAGAGCATAACACAAACAGAAAGCAAGGACATTAAAATTGATGCAGGCAGATTTCTGGTAAGATGGCGACTGGGTAAGCATCCTCCCGGAGGATTGGAGGATCGACAACCAGATACTGAAATACAGCAATGTGAGAAAGACAAGAAGGAAAGAAATGGGTGCCCTGGTACCCTGGACCCAGAAAAGATCTGAAATGGGAATTGAAACTCTCAGAAAGACCAAACAAGACCTCCCCTGGAGAAAAAGCTCAGAGGGCTGCCATGGCGCAGTTAGAGGAAGAGGAGGCAGAAAAGGAAGGAGCCACCGCTCCACACACACCCTCAGCCCGCTCCCTCATTCCAGCACTCACACTTTTAGCCTCGGAGGCCCTTGCTCATGGAAACATCCCCAGTCGGCCAGGGGAAAGCAAGGTCCTGAGAGCTGGTCCAAAATCGAAGAGAAAGCGCAGCCTGAAAAGGAAGCACTGGAGGTCAGGAGTGGTCAAATCCAGTATGAAGATGGGAGGTTACAAATGCCATTGAAGCAGAATCCCCAGTCTGCAGAAATCTTTCTAATCAGTGCCCTGAGGCAGGCCAGGGTCAAGGCAACCAGTGAGCAGCCCACCATACCCAGCTCTATGCCTGCCCCGAGGATATGGCCTCAGACCTCTCCACTGTGTGAGCAAATACCAGCAAAGAGCAGGAGAAAGCAGTGGAAGCGACCCCAGGACCACAGTAATTCCCAGGTATCCAGTCAAAAAACAAAAGGGAGCTGGAGCACAATAGAAAGTGTGAGCTACAGATGGAGGTGGGCTACATGGCCCCACACCCTTCTCACTCCAACACCAGGCGGGAAGCAGGAGCTGACTTACCGGCTTCAGCTCCCACCCTGAACTCCCTCTCCAAGTGCCATGAGTCCTGGTGGCCCGAGCAGTCACCATGTGATCCTGACAACAATGGGCTGAGTCAACAAGCTTCAGGACTCACCATAAACTACTAATATGAGCACCAAGAAAGACTCCACACTGCTTGCATATATGGAAAATGTATGAACTCATAGCCTCAAAGTACATGAAAAGCAGCAGTCCTGGAACCTGAGAGACACCAACATACTTTACACAGCAGACCTGAGAAAATCTCCAGTTCTTTCCAAGAACTAATAACTAAATTTAGTACACATCATGGACTACCACAGTGACCACAGGTGCAGGAGACCTCACGCCACTTGTGCCCAGCAGCATAAGTGCACCCAATGCCCAGCAAGATGGAGTGGTGGGATGAGGCAAAGACATGGAACGAGGGTGTAGACCCGCCTCTAGCTGCGAGGGGATAGTCTCCAAAGTGTGATAGGAGGCATGCAGGAGGGCACAGGGGAGGGGCTTCCCTTCACATTGCATGAGAGCCCTGAGGACCTAGACTGTGTCTCTCGCAGAGTGGCTGTTTTGATTACTTTTCTCTCCTTGCTGAGACAAAATACCCAAAGCCCAAAATGAAGGAAAGAAAGCTTTATTTAGCTTACAGTTTGTGGGGGTTTCAGTCCATACTTGGCTGGTTCAGAGGCAGAGTGGCACATGGCAGAGGGCAAATGTTCATGGCAGCAAAACATAGCACAAACAACCAGTAAAAGCAGCCTCTTGCTTTCCCTTACATTGTAAACAGGCTAACCCCACCCAGGGGGCATGTGGCTCTCACACCATCTCCATGCCCTCCTCTTCCACAAGCTCAGGACGTGTACAAAGTAAGCACCCTGGCTTCCTGCTGAGTCACTCAGCCAAACCTCTGAACTCCCCAAGTTGACACAATGTATCAACTATAACAGCAGCACTGAGACAGAGTCTGGGAGTCCACAGGGGCAGTCCCACAGACCTGGGTCCACCCAGGAGCGCCCCACCTCCAGTGCTCTACCCCATCCCCGGAGTATGCTGGCTTTCCACCCTACCCCAGAACTCAGTGTGCCAGGCACTGAGTTCTGCCCCAAACCCCAGAGATCCGCCCAGCCCCGGGCTGGCCCTGAAGATTTGCCTGAGGCTATAGATGCAGATGCGCTGACAGAGCCTGGGGTTCGCTGTGTAGCCCCGCCTACCCAACTTGACACCCGACGGCTGTGAGGGCTTGCCAAAGGGTGCTTCTCCACCTCCTGCCATAGCAATTTGTGCACACCCATGTGATATACATCATATTTCGAAGCAGCCAAGTCTCTTCCCAGAGTAAGAGCATGAGGGAGTAAATAAACCAAAAAATGCAGTTATTACCAGTGGGACAACCACTGACAGAGTGGTAGAACAACAGAGATGAAGTGGAGAAAATTGATTAATTGAACGAGCCATCATCTATATAACTGTGTAATAAATATGAAGATAACATTATGTAATACAATATCCAGTGGTAGCCCCCTACAATTTTCTCTGTAATTGGGTATTTCCCTTATTGTTTTTGTGTTAACAAATGCAGAGACAACACTATGTAATACAGAATCCAGTGATGGTTCCCTACTGTCTCCTCTGTAATTCAGTATTTCCTTTACTGATTTTGTTATAACAAATACGTAGATAACGTTATGTTATACAGCATCCAGTGCCAATTCCCTACTATCTTCTCTATAACTTGGTGTTTTCTGTATTTTTTCTGTGTTATTCTGGGCTCTTTGGTCTTAAAAACAAAATTTTTAAAAATGATACAGTGTTTCAAACCAAATGATAGGGATTAACATGGTTGCTCTATTACATATTATCTTCAGTAAAGTTGCTCAGATTACCAGATGTAAGAATAAAAGATTGATCAAATCGTTAAAGAAAATAAGAACATAATAATTTAAAATAACATTAAAGACAATATATAGTGTCACTAGGCAGATTGTAGGAATACACAAATGGTTATTATACTGCAAATTGTTGTTCTCACACAAGTTGCTCAAATTACCAGATATAAGTGTGTAAAATTGGTCAAAATAGTAAAAAAAAAAATCTTTTAATCAATTGTTGCCCTCAACAAACCAGCAGACACCAACAGTATAGTTACGCCACCAATCTATATATATAAATGCCCTAGTACTTTCCTTTTCTTCTTTCCCTCATCCCAGTTGTTCCTTCCTTTGAGCAGTTTCTTTCCCTTTCTTATTATCTGTGGTACATTTTGGGTTTTATTTACTCTCTCATGTTCTTACACCAGGGAGACAATGTGATGTTTACACATGTGGGTCTGATTTATTTCACTTATGAGTATGGTCTCTAGTTGCATCCATTTACCTGTAAAAGCCTCAAGTTTTTTATAACTGAGTAATACTCCATTGTATAGAAATATCACATCTTTTTTTATCCATTCCTCAGCTTATGGGCATTTGTGTTGTTTCCATGATTTAGCTATGACAAATTGCGCTGCTATAAACATGGGTGCACATATATTGCTGTGACATGACATTTTTAATTCTTCTGGAAAAATACCCAGAAGGGGAATAGCTGGATTAAGTAGGACTTCCAGTCCTAGTTTTGTGAGGAATCTCCAGACTGATCTCCATGGGGGTTTCACCAGCTCACACTCCCACCAGCAGTAGAGAAGTGCTCCTTTTTCCCCACAGTCTCTCAAGCACTTGTCACTGGTTGATTTCTTAATTATAGCCTTTCTTTGTGGGGTGAGATGAAACCTCAGTGTTGTTTTAATTTTCATTTCTCAAATGACTAATTATGTTGAACATTTTTTCACATGCCGAAGACTAAAACTAGACCCATGTCTATCACCATGAACTAAACTAAAGTCAAAATGGTTCAAAGATCTAAATTTCCAAACAGAAACACTGTATCTACTGGAAGAGAAAGTAGGTGAAACTCTTAAAGACTTAGAGGTAGGCAAAGAGTTTATGAGCAAAAACCAAACTGCATGGCAAATACTTGAAAGAATCAATAACTGGGATCTCATCTTACTGAAAAGTTTCTGTACATGAAAGGAATCACCAACAGAGTAAAAAGAAAACCCACGAAGTGGGAAAAAATTTTATCCAACTGCCCCTCAGACAAAGGACTCCTATCTAGAACATATAAAGAATTAAAACCAATCAGGCCCCCAAAACTCAAAGACCCAATACAAAAATGGGCATCTCAGATGAACACACACTTCTCAGATGAGGAAATACCAATGGTGCATAAATATATGAAAGAAACCTTTCCAAAAATGTCTCTCAACATTTCTATGCAATATTAAATCACAGGGGCCTGGGATATAGCTTAGTGGCACAAGTGCCTTCCTGGCAAGTGCAAGGTCCTGAGTTTGATTCCATGTACTAATTAAAGAGAATAAGAAAATAATAATTTAAAAGAACATTAGAGACAATACATAGTGTTACTATGCACGATTGTAGGGATTCAGCAACGGTTGCTATACTGCACATTGTTGTCCTCACAATTTTCTTAATTGTACTAGGGAAGTCATGGTATACTGTCCAGTTCCATAATAACAGCAACCAGGCAACTAAGGCCTCTTCCACATCATTTCTTAGTGAGTTTCACATAGCACTTTACTATGCTCTTAGAAAAAAAAATTAAATCACATGTTTAACCATTTAATAAATATTTAAAAGAATATAAAGCATTTAAGTTTCAAATTGTTTTTGCTCAGGTTAAAAAGTCTTTCAGACAAAATTATTAGATTGAATGAAACACACAGTGTGTTAAAGAACTGAATCCTTAAAGGATTTGGTTAGTATAAAGGCGTAGAGCACAGTGAATGTTTTCCTCTAACTAAAGTACCTGGAAGACAAGACGGTGACCTGAATTATCTTCACCTTACAGCTAAACGTGTGGACAAAGGAAGGGCAGTGTTCAGGGTTGGTGATACATCAGTGACACCACTGAGGTAATGCTCAGACAACAGGAAGAGCCCTGAGGCTGTCATCGGGAATAGCCTCATGACGCGGGGCAGGTAAATGAAAAGTAACTAAAGCAGGTGGCTATGAACGGTGTGTGAGATACTGTCCCTGAAACACTCGGTGTTTGGGAGATTTTGCTCATCTTTATAAGGACTCTTAATGCTGAACAATCAGTAGTAACTTCTTTCCATTCTTAACATATCACTGCTAAGCCATGTTCTTGCAAGATTCATGATAGTAAAAGGACTATAACCATAGTAACTATAACTATTAACTGCTGAAACCTTAGAAAAGGGACGTAATAATCATTTGAGAGTATTTTGGCAGTGAGTGCAGATTTTCCTGCTTACTAAAACTATTGTTGGGCTTTTATTCATGCATGTGGACTCACAAGGACTCAGACTGATCCTCATGTTGTAACTTAGTCATTTAATCATAAATAGAAAAACTGTTTCATACATAGTCTCTATTAACAGAAAACAATGATTTTATATTAATTGATTAATGACTATTTAGTTTATTTTTGATACATACTTAGGTCTAAAGAACAATGAACCAAAGTAAGAAAAAATACAGAATTCCTGAAAATTACAGGCCTGAGTTGCCTAATTTCAGCCAATTACTGATAAAAAGTGGCATCTTTTATGATTTCTGCACACATTAAGTCATCAGAGTGTCCACAGAGGGAAGGTATAGACCGGGATAAAATTCAAAACCACATGGTTCAGTATCATCTTTCATGAAACATATTAAACTATAAATAACAAAAACCTAATTCCTATAACTAAGCTTACCACAAAAAGAAGCAGCATAACATATACCCAGTCCTCAGCCATTACCAGAGCAAGAGGGAACTGTCACACGCTAACCTGTTTTATTTATATCACTCAGAATATACTATTGTGACTAACAGACCTGTAATCAAAATTAAGCATCAGTTCACTTTAAATGAAAAACCTAATACAATAATTTTATAGCTAAGCTTTGGCTAAGACTTACAATCAGCATGTTTTACTGCAGTTAATAATTATAAATTTGGAAAATTTAAAATCTATAATTATGAGAAAAACATATAGATATTCTCTGGCACCTAGCAGTCAATTTTAAAGTAGACATTTTCTAATCAAACTCAGTATGTTTTTTAAAAACAAATTCCATAAGTATCAGCATACGAAGGCAAGTGATTATAGACAGGCATTAGCTCCATGATTAAGTGAGTTTTTCTTGAAGCATTTCTATTCCTCTGTGTGTGTGTTTCCAGAATAAACAATTCCTAACCAACTGGTGAAATCTTTCAGTCAAAGTTTTAGTTACGTTTCAACTTTCTGGGAGCATAGCAAATTGCGATGTGCAACTCCCTAAGAAATGACGTGGAAGAGGCCCGTAGTTGCCCAGTTGCTGTTACTATGAACTTGCACAGTGTACCATGACTTCCCTAGTACAATTAGGAAGGCGTTGTCACCCAGAAATGAAAACAACAGCACACTTAACATGAATGGAGACAGAAAAGCTGGAGGCCTCTCAAAAGAAGGACGCAGTTTTTGAGATTTTCAATTAAGTTGAATTTGATTTTTTACCTTGATCATTTTTGCTTCCACCCTCCCCAGCACTCCCTCTGCCTTCTCCGGTGCTCTTCGGGTCTCCACAGTCATATTACATGGACACATACGTGCATGCGCATGCGTAGAGCAGCACAGCTCGCAGCAGCGAAATCGTGGGAAGAGCGTATATACTCATCAACAGGAAAGATGCGATATACCTGTATATGACTCAGCCTTAAAAAACAGATAAATTTGCCTGCGCAATCACCGCCTGTTCCTGACAGCAATGGGACGAGTCCACAGGCTTTAAGACTCACCCCAGACTACTGATGCGAGCAACAAGAGTGTCTCCATACTGCTTGCATATATGAACGTTATATGAACCCATGGTGACCGGGTGGGCAGCAGAGAGAGAACCTCCCGGAGGAATGCCACTCAGACACGGCAATATAGCAACATGTGAAGGACA
>PVLD010027662.1:0-20448 GCA_004027595.1 Dinomys branickii | reverse complement strand
ATCCCCAGCCCAGGAAGATTTGGTTTTAATAGGCACTTTTTAAGAACTCTCCAAGGGTCAAAACCCAGGGCCTCACACATGGTAAGCAAGCGTTCTATCACTGAAGCATTTCCTCAGCCCTACAGTTCATCTTATGTCAATTGTACCTCAATAAAATTCTTTTTTAGAAGGCACTGTAAAAATGGAATATTAATATGGAACACTCTGGAAAGAACTTGATTCTTTTAAGGGCGATTGTATAAAATAGTATTAGAATCTCTAAGAGGCATGTGTGTGTTTTGAAAACAATATTTTTGTTGCATTGCCATAATTCATTTGTAGTAACAATATTTAATTTATTTCAAAATTTCAAATAGCCTATAAGAGAATGTGACATTTTTAGATGTATCCAAAGAGAAGCCTAGATTTTTAAAGATTACAAAATTAACATTTTTAATATCAAGTTTCTTTTTCAACCTCTTCTTTGTTTTAGAGATAGATGTGGGCTTTTTAAAAAGTCAAACAAGTGGGTACAAGTAAAGATAAAAGAAAAAAAGCAGTCTTCCACCATTATCTTACTCCTAGAAGTTACCATCATTAATAGTTTCCTTTAAACTAATCACCACATTTCTACAATATACAAGTAGAGAAAGAAATTTTTTAGTTTTATTTGTTTAGACATCAGTGGGATCACACTTAACACAGTGTCCATACAACTAGAACTTCTTTATTCTTTTTTATAGCTGCATGTTACTCCTTTGACTGATGTACCTTTAGTTATTTAACTAGTTTCTCATTCATGGATATTTAAACTGATTCCAGCTGTTTGCTATTTCAACATTGCAATGAAAATTCTTAATGTTTGCTGTTCCTATGGGTATGTATTTGTAGAAAGTCATTGGAGAGATAACTTTGAAAAAGTAATTCAGCTAAGAATAACTGGGTGGTAAAAAGTAGTCGAGTGCGTGGACCTTGGCCTGGAAGAAGTTGCAGGAATTTTGAGAGAACTCATCCATTTCCCCACGCCTTACCAGCATGGGAAAGTGAATAGCGCTATTTTAAGGTGTATTATTTAACTGTGAATGAGGTTGAATATTTTAAGATGACTTACTGGTTATTGGATATTTGTATATCTTTGAAGAAGCACTTTGCTAAAGTGAGCTGAAAATAAATGG
This sequence comes from Dinomys branickii, assembly GCA_004027595.1. Taxonomy (NCBI): domain Eukaryota; kingdom Metazoa; phylum Chordata; class Mammalia; order Rodentia; family Dinomyidae; genus Dinomys; species Dinomys branickii. Next base: position 19,294 of record PVLD010027662.1, on the reverse strand, counting down.
CTATATACGCCACTTTAGGGGAACACGGCTATTATGGTAAATGCAATACACTTTTATGTGACTAGCAGTTTGAAAAAATGAAACTTTTCTATTGCTCATGTAAGTGCTAAGTGTGTAAAGACAAGAACAATAGAAATACGGTTTTCTGTCATTTGAAAAAAATAGGCCAATGATCTGTAATGTGCCATGAGCAGTAAAACATATGGTGGGAATTAAGATTTTCAGAAGGATAGAAAGGATGGCTTGTTTCTTTCACAGGCTAGAAGGTTATGACCCACCATGCACCACGTGACCTGTCAGGACCTACTGACCCACCAATTATCCTGTGGAAAATAGAGCTCACTAACTCTTCCTAACTTTTGCCGAAATCTGCAGCTCCAGCTGTGTTCCACATCTCTGTTAAAGGCATCACATCTACCTAGTGGGCCAAGCTAGAAATCTGGGGGTCATCACCATTTCAGTCTCTGTCGCCTGCAGCTGAGCCCTCACCCCCAGCTCTCACCCTTTTCACTGAGCCTTTATGAAAAGGAAACTAGGTAACAGGTTTGCAAGTACCCAGCACAATGTCAGGCAGGCAGTGGTCAGAGAAAGGGATTTCTTTCTTTTCACCTTTTCAAGCTTTTGTTCCATCTCCAGCAACAACAACACATCCACCCAGCAAGAGCAACACATTGTTAAAGAGCAGTGCCCTATTGTCAGTGATGTGCAGCTTTCCACACCGCCTACCTCAGACTTCTGAGCTACTTGTTAAACTGTATACCTGGAAGAATTGGTGTATAGGATACTCACCATTCACTAGGCAGGAAGAATGGAGTTGTCCATGTGGAACATATTAATTGAAAAATTCCCTAATCTTTTTGCTTTATACACAGAAAGGATGCTAATGATTTCTTCTCTTCTTACACATCAGTATTGTTATTTTAAACTTTGGTTTGGAAGGAAAGATAAAATGCTCTCAGAAAGATTTTGGAGGGGAGGTCATAAGAAGGCAAAGCAGAACATCTGAATTGGGAAGGGAAGGAAAATAAAAATCTACAGTCCCCACCTCCTGACCTAGTTATAGGTTATCAGCATCTCCTCCACCACAAAACATATTTCTGGCCCATGTCTTCCACTACCTTCTATGGGTGGGTAGGCAGAGATGACAAATTTACTTTAATATGTCTATTATCCTCAGCAAAACATAATTAAGAACAGAAATAGACTCCTAAAATAATATTGTGCAAACTAAAAACAAAATATTATGAAGTTTGGATTATCTCCTGTTTTGGATTATCTCTGCCACTGCTGTTAGAGGGTCAAATTTCCTCTGAAGCTTAGTAGCCCTTGAAAACATGTGTTTAGTTATAAACATAAGTCCCCCTGGGGAATCCCCAAATGGGAATGTTTCTCTCCTTTGTGAGTGAGAAATGCATGTATTTCCTTTGACACAAAAGAGTGCCTTAATGCTCACCGATTTGCAGATAATTTCAAAATGTGTTCTAACCCCCAAATTTTTTTTACCAGGCAGCAAAAAAATTTCTAACATCTATTCAGCAACAAACACAAGTCAGTTCAAGAATTGCAGTTCTTAATTATCGGTCTGAGTTATTATATTCTAAACTGCTAATCAATTGAAAGTGATTTTCTAAATTAGAAAAGTAGTGAATGCCTCTCTCTCTTACACCACTCTCCTGCAGCATGCAGCCCTTTGTCCAAGGGCACTCACTCTTAGCAACTTCTTAAGAATACTTTTAGAAATAACTTATAGAAGCACATGTATATGAGTGTATATTTACCCCTTTTACATAAATGAGAGTGTATTATTCATATTGTGCTACAGTAATTTTTACTTGCCATATCTTGGAGACTTATATGTCAGGAGGTAGCTAACTATATATCATTATTTTTAATAATATCACTGTATTCTATGGTACAGCTATATGTGAACCTATTTAGCCAAACCTTATTACTGATATACAGGGGCTTTTTCTAGGTCTATTTCCTATTAGAATAAATATCTCCAACATCCTTCCCCTCTTTGTAGTGCAAAATGTAAAAGATACACAGAAGTGGAGATAACACAATAATCTTTCAAATTTAATAACAGCGAACTAACTCGTGGGCAAAGTTGTCACTCTCACTGCCAGGTTATTTTGAGGGAAATTTCTCTTGTAGATATTTTATTACATATCTGTAAAAGCTAATAATTTTTTTAAAAATTATATACAAAATTACCATACCTAAAATATTAACACTAATTTCTGGATATCAGTAACATCTTGTCAGGGTTCTTACTTATTTGCCTTCTGGGCTTTTGTTCAGATCTGACTTGTGGAAATCAGATTCCCAACAAGTTCCACATATTACATTTAACTTTACTTGCCTCTCGAGTCTCTTTTAATTTGCAAATTCTTCCAATCCTTTCTTCCTTGCAATCTTGCTGATGGACATTTGTTTCATTTTTCCTAGTTTTCCACATTCCGAGTCCTACTGAACTGAACTGTATGGTGTTTGATATATTCTTCCCTGTGTGTCATGTAAACCAGTGATTTGATCAAAAGACTTTATCAGATTCAGGTTTAATCCTTTTTGAGAATACTGCCTGGATGATACTGTGTACTCCCTTCAGGAGATGATAGGCCTTCTTATATATAGGTGGGACTGTGGTGTAAAATTAATTCCTCTAAGTGAACGAACTTGCTTCTTCCATTTTGCCTTTTGGTAGCTATTACCAAATTAATCTCTGCTGAAATTGTACCAACTTACATTCCCACCTGAGATAAATAAGATCTATATTTTCTCATATTGACACTGTTTTATCAAACTCTTTGCTAATCTGATATGAGAAAAATGTTATCCTGTCAAGTGCTAATACAATTTATATCTGACTGGAGCAAGATTTCATATTGCTGCCATCCAATTTCTTTTCATATTAGCTCACATGAGTGCAATACCATAGGTCAAAATTCTCTGCAACTGTGCAACATTCCAAATTATCTATATAAGTCAAAATAGATTGACAAGGGTAAATATCTGTTAAAATTTAATATAAGGCATGTGTGCAATGCTACTTGCTTTGGCTTGTCAGTGCAAATTCAGTTCAAATAAACCTTATGTGCATAGTTAGAAAATTGGTAGAATGGGCTCATTTTACCACCCATGTTTAGAGTGTTAGCTCAGTGCCAAGCATGTGGAAGGAACCAAGAACAGACTAAGAGCTTCCAATCCAGTAAGAGATTAGGCACTCAATCATAACACCTTAACATTTAGAGGAAAGAAGTCACTTCAGCTGGAGGGAGCAGGAAGAGGTAGCATTTCCAAAAGGCCTTGAAAAATGGCTAAATCTTAGAAAGGTTTATCAGATGGGGATAATGTTCCAGATAACAGGAAGGGCATAAGCCAAGGTTGGAGATAAAGAAAATACAGGTCAAAGAATCCCCAGAAAGCCACTTCAGCTGCAGAGTAGATAAAGGACCTAGAAGGACTGGAAGGAACACAAGCCTGAGAAGCATAGAAAGCCAAGGTATTTAGCATAGTTGTTTATGAGACACAATGTTTTGAATAATTAAGAAAAAAATGAATGTTACTATAAAAATTAAAAAACTTAACTGGGCGTGGTGGGAGAATCCCATAATGCCAGCACTTGGGAAGCTAAGGTAAGGGGATAAGAGTTTCAAGCCCAGTTTGGCAAATTAGTGAGATCCTGCCTAAAAATGCAAAATAATAAAGGTCTGGGGATGTAGCTCAGTGCAAAGTAACTAGGTTCAATCCACAGCACAAGAAAAAGAAAGAAAGAATCTAAAATACTAAGATTTTTAATAATATTTTAAAATATTATTGCATGGCTAGTTTGAATAGCAGCTAACACATGTTACCACTGTAGCTTTTCTAATGATGTTCAATGACAGTTTTATGTGCCGTTAACAAACACCATTTCCACACAGTTTCTATAATATTCTACATAGCATGATTAAGAAAAAAATAGATGAAACCACATTTCTTCCTTGCTTAATCAAAGGTAAATGACACTGAGGTCCACAAGCTTTTTATGCTATAACTTAATACAACAAACAAGTCTTGAAGTTTTTCAGATATTTTTCTATTTTGCAGTGCTAGGGAGTCTAATTCAGGGCTTCATGCATGCTAGGAAAGAGCTATAGCATGGAGCCATACCACCATGATTTTGAACTATCACATCAGCTTCATGGTCTTGGTGAATTTCTCCACATTGTTATGGAGAGGAAGAGATAGCATACATCTTAGAAAGCTCGGATTCTTCAGATGGCAAATAAGAATCAGAACTTTCCATTGCCCAGTGATAATATTCATTGTAAAGAACTGGTATCCTCTGCAGCAGTGCTGTCCAATAGAGCTTTCTGCTGTGATGGAAATGCTCTTCATCTTCACTGTCCAATATGAAGGCCACGAGCTACAAGTGGCTAGTGAGCACTTGAAATGCAGCTACCAAGACCAAGGAAGTGAATTTTTCATGTTATTTGATTTTTATTCATTACATTTTAAATATAAATAGCCACATAAGGCCAGTGGTGTAGCATGTAAGTAAAAATAGTTATTCCCTTTCCCCAAAATAGCAGAATTATTGATTAAAATAACATACACCAGTACAACATGAACTCACAAGTCATTTCATGTCTGTTCAAGGACAAGATGCAGGCTGGAGCAACATAATTTTACACACTCTGAGAATTCTACTAAGGATCAAAGGCGATGGTAGTTTATTTCTTTATGCAATGTTTACTGAGCCTTATTCTTTTAACAAAAGCAAGCAACGCCATGTTGCCCACATACTTGTGGGTACAGATAAAGATAAAAACTCTTAAGTGACTATAATCAAAGTAGGAACACTGTTGCTAAATACTGTTTTTAGTTTAATCTCGATGAATTTTCTTTTTTTTTTTTCCAAGTTTCTTCCAGGCTAACCTCTCTGTATAGTTCATGGAGTGGAAATATGCCTTAAATTATTTGTCAACAATTCCTTCTGCAGACTTTTAAAAATGGAATCTCAGATTCATTAGTACAAAAGAATGCATTTTTCTCAACCTTGGGAGCTTGTGACCACTTGGAGATGAAAAGAGTAGTGACACTAAGGAAAAGTATTGTCCAGAAAAATAAGCCTCTCCAAGGGGCACCAGGAATCCACAATAAAATCCCTGTTTCCAAGAAAATCCAGGCATTTCCATCAAAAAAGCCTGGAAAGATAAATAGAATGTCCTCATAAGCCACAGGTTTTTAATAATACAAAATGTCTAAGTCCGGGGTAAACAAAGAGCTAAGAAAAACTAACATCTACTAACTCAAGTTTCTCAAGACCCAGGTCATGACCTAGAGCCTGATCACAAGGTATTTTCAAAAGAGCTGCTTTTCCTGAGCCTGTGATGAGTTTATTTTGTGAAACTTACTTGGCTACACAGCTCTACAACTGCCTGCAATTTTAAGGCCAGGTGAATTATGAGGACCCTTTCATTTTACACCAGAAAGAAATGGGATTTGAGGGCTAACTTACAAAGTGATGTCAGTGTCCTTCCTATAATAACCAAAACAGACCAGGCCGGTTTGTTGAATCTGAAATTAACACTTATTTTTATCGTTATCAGTATGCTAACACATTAGTTCCTTTGTGACCTGATTCCCCAACAGTGATTAGTGAAACTTTTCAAAATGTGATGAATTCTTCATTTTGGATATTTCTCGAATGAGCTATTTAAGCACTGTTATTTCCAATTTCAACCCTCTAGGAGGCAGAAGTCAACAGATCTCTCTTCCCTTTGTTGCACAAGCTATTTAAGCTTACTGCTACACACCACATCCTTTCTCTGACAGGCTGACTTCCAGGAACTAACCTGTGGTTTTGAAAACAGTATTTTTCTATAGCAGGCTGTACTCGTTATTACCAACAGTATTCGTGTATTCAGGAGTTGAGCCCCAGGACTTTTACAATGGGTTACAAAAAAAAAAAAATCAAAGAGCAATAAACTAATACTGAAGCCTTGTTCAGTCACCCAAAAGTTAGTTCTTTTGTTTTTTTGTTGTGTTTTGTTTTTTACTTCTCACATTGTTCACAGAGGTGGGCTTTAACAATGTTGAATGTAAGAACAAAATGAATTGCTCATTATCCCTAAATTATTTTCCTCATGATTTTATAAATCATTGAAGAATATGTAACTTTTCATTTTAAATTTTTGTAAACAGCTTCTGAGAATTACACTGTCACTACTGAGTCACTTTTCTACACTGGAACTAGCTTTGTAGGGTTTTCAGTCTTTATCTACCAAAGGGTGAGATCACCTTCTTTCTACTTGGGATTCATTCAATGTAAACTATTTTGATTTTTTTAATGATTTAGAATAAATTGTGTAGGCTGGCAAAAAAATCATTAAAGGGTGGGCTCTCATCATGCTTAGAACATTTTTCTGAGCACTTTTAGAAAGTCCGGTTGAGGCTGTGTGTCAGGGCTCAAGTTTCACAGCCATCTCCACTTTGAAACATAATATATAAAAGCCTGTGTTTTTTTTTAAATAAGAAATCAAGTGTGTTTTGTGCTTAAGTGGGAAACATTTCACCAGTTAAACTACAGTCAAGCTCTCCTCTTTGAAATAAAAGGATCCAAGGGAAGAGTGAAGGCTAGTTTGCTGCTGAAAGAAAGAATCTTTGTGAGATGTTACTGCTGTCCCTTTGGTTGAAATGGCGATCAGCACTAATCCTAAAGGTCAAACTGGTAACAACACAGTGCAGTAGTGCCTCTCAACATTATTTAAAAAACTAAATCTATAAAATGAGAGGACAAAGCACTGCCTTGACATAGTAATAATTGAACAGTTTCAATTTTTTAAATTACACATTCCTTAAGGGCTGAAAATTAGGGCAGCAGGGAATTTTAATTGCACGAGAGTGTCTTTCTCCTTAAAGAACTTCATATGTTGTTGGCCTGGTGCATCATTTAGAAAACAACATAAATGCTTACCTATAAGGCAAGGGCAGGGTAAGGCAGGGGAAATTCACCTTAACTCTGAGGTGATCAATTTTAAATTAATAAAAGTCATACTTATTTATAAATAATGCTGGGACAATAAAAGTGATATTTTGGTAGGAAAGATATGCATTTGATAAAGCATATATTAGTAAGAAAAGGCTAGCTACAGAATTGTATCTCTTGCATTTCAAGTAGGAAGGACTGTGTATAATAAGCATTGAGTAGCACCGTGTGGTGGTGCAGGCCTATAATCCCAGTACTCAGGAGGCAGAGGCAGGAGGATTGCTAAGACTTTGAGGCCAGCCTGGGCTACATAGTGAGTTCAAGGCCAGCCTGAACTACATAATGAGACCCTGTCTCAAAAAAAAAGTATTAAGTAGATAGTACATTACCAGAAGTTGGATTATCTGGGTTCTAGCTCAGCTGGGTAACCTTGTGCAAGTCTCTTGAATATGCTAAATAGGACTTCATGCACACAGTATACACACACATATATATTAGCTGATTTGGGTAACCATCACAGAAAAGGAAAGCAGCTTTGGTCAAAATTCTTACAGGCCTGGAGGGCCTGGGAGGAGCTGAAACCAAGTTGTACTTTTGTTGCTGACACACATGTTCTCTGTGGCCCAGGTTGTAGGGCATGGCAGGGGACAAGGGTTAGGTGAAGGGGTGATTGAGCTTGTGGAATGGGAATTATAGTTCCTCTACTTGATCACTGTATGGGCTTGAGACTATGGTTCTCATGTGATTTTTCTCTGCAAAATTCATGTATTGGAGACTTGGTCCCATGTAATGGTGTTATAATATTATGGGACCTTTGGGAGGCTTTGTTAGGGGGCTCCACAATCATGAATGGGTTAACATCTTCACAGGACTGGGTTAGTTCTCATGAGATTGAGTTTGCTCTCCTAGGGATGGTTTAGTTGCCACCACGTTACAGAGTCTGGCACCTCCCCTTGGTCTCTCTTACATATGTGTTCCTTCATTTTCTACCATGAACTAAAGCCCATATGAGGCTCTCCTTTGAGGCTGAGCCAATGCAAACAGCACACTCTTGGACCTCCAGGACCATGGGCAAAAATAGAGTTCTCCTCTTTATAAATCACTCAGCCTAGAGCATTTTGTTGTGACAGAAGAAAATGGACTAAGAAACTTTGGGCAGTTAAGTCACCATAGTTCCCTCAACTGTGAAATGGGAAGATGGTTCAAACATTTAGCTCACAGGGTTGTTGTGAGGATTTTATGATTTAGTATATGTGAAGCTTAAGTACTGAGAAATGCATCTGGCACATAATATACATTTAATAAACATTAGCTGTCATTATGAGATGGATATGGTGTGAACTCTTTACTAACAGAAATGGGGGCTGGGGATATAGCTCAGTGGAATAAGTGCCTGCCTGGCAAGCACAAGGTCCTGAGCTTGATCCCCCGTAATGCCCCCACTCCAAAAAAAAAACCAGATGGTTTGATGCCCTGGAAACTTCGGCAAACAATATTAACAGCCAATCGTCACACTATAGATGATTAATAAAAAAGGAGAAGGACAGGAGGTGCAGCTCAGTGGTAGAGTACTGGTTAAGAAGGTGTGAGACCCTAGGTCAATCTCTAGCTCTGAGAATAAAAGGAAGCACTTGGTGTCATGGTGGTATGATAGAAGTGGCTATCCAGTGAGAGAGCCATCAGCCACAGGTGCTATTTAGCACTTGAAATGTGTTCAATGTGAAATAAAATATGCTGAAAGTATTAACTGCACACTAGATTTCAAAGACTCAGTACCCACAAAAGGGTAAAATATCTCAGTAAAAAAATGTTTATACTGATTACCTGTCCAAATGAGTCTATTGTGGATATATCAGCTTGAATAAAATACTCTACTGAAAATAAGTTCACTTGTTTCTTTTTAACTTTTAAAATTGGCTATAATAAAGTTTAAAATTATGTGCACAATGTTTGCTATGTTTCTGTTGGACAGCATTGATCTAACTCTCCTGTCCTACAACTATTTTCTCCAATAGTATCTCATGGGAAGTTCTGCCACTATGTGTCTCTGCTTTCCCTTCCTCTCTGTCACAGGTCTGTGGCATGAGCTTTTCTCAGAAGTTTTGAGGGAAGTCACATTCTGACATTAGCATTTGACTTTACTCTGATTTTCTAACCCAAATACACTCACGTTGGAATTGCTGTAGTGAGAATAAAGATTCCAAAATAGAACCGAGAGAAAGACCGTTACTTTAAGCATGTGCTCCCTCACGCACTGGCAGTGGAATATCAGTTGAGTTTTCTGTCTAGAAAGACAACACTGATAATCACATACCTAGGAGGATCATGATGTGAGATATTTAGTCAAAGAATTTAGATTAGTGCCTGGCACACAGTAAGCACTGAATGATACAAATTATTGTTCTCATATTTGCCTGGGGTGTTTTGTAGGATAAAACATCTGAATTGTTGAATCTGTGTTGAGTTTAGGTGGAAAACCTATCCAAGTTATTTTACAGATGAACCATAAAGTGATGGAATTACTAAAGATTTAGGATTTCAGGTAATGGTATCCCCTGTTTTATACCTGGTGGGGTACAGCATAGAAGCTAAAGTCATTTTTAGGGGCCCAGTGGGAATGAGGTGCAGAGTTCTTGAATGGGAAATCATTGAAAGTGCAGGTTGCAGCATGTGGGATTGCTAAGTAGGAACACATACAGCAAGGTAGGCTGAGACTTGAGTTGCCCACTCAACCTGTACAGTCCCCATTTTCTGCCAGTATGAAATAGGGATAGCCCTAAACTTCTATCACACAGGCTTCAGGCAAGTGTCAAATAAGATAATATACACACACTGATGTGCTTTGGCAATGGTCATGCTCTGAAACAGAAGCCACATCTCCTTCTAAACAGGTAAGTACACAATTTAAACAGAATGAAACTCAAGTGCAATGACAGTTAAGAGAAGATAAAAATTACCGTGCGCTGGACCTAACAAGGAAGGTTTCCTGTGGGAAGTGTGACTCAAAGTGGCCCTTATAGAATGGAAGGAGGTAAGTAAGGATCATTGATGTGCACATATCTCTATGTGTCTGTCAGGAGGTAAATTTTTAATCTCCTTTGGACACAATCATACTCAATGAGCTTCTCAGAATCTTTCTCAGAGATTATATGACTTATATAAAAGCAAATCCTTACAAGAGCATAGCAGATGAGGTAAAATAAAGTGTGGGGGATTACTTGTCTGTATGGTGGTCATAGTGAAGTGATTCTGCATTGATTTCCTATTGACCGCACTCTCTGTGACCAAATGCTGTGTGCCAACATTCATATCTACAAAAGAGGAATATTTGGTAGATGATTGAATAGCTAAATAAGCACTTTAAATTCATGAGGAATTTTAATTTAAATAGTCAATAAATAAAATGTGTAGAAATAAAGAAAAAAGCTCATGATGCTGATAACAATCTAAAGTCTCCATTAATTCTGCACACATCGTCTCATGTCCCTCCCTGTCTCTCCAGAGGTGACTAATTCATTACTACCATTACTGCCAGTTAAAAGGAAGATGGGAAGAAGAGGTGGGGGTAGTGGGGAAGGCAGAACAAAATGGAGCGGGGGAATGAGATCAAGAGCAAAGATTTATGGAGTGGGAAGAGACCTCAGAGGTGATCTAGTAAGCGATTTGCTTATACGTCCTTCAGCATGTTAGTGACAGAGCACAGACTCAAGCTGGGAACTACTGATTCTCAGTCCAGGTCCCCGAGGTTTGGTTTTTGGGAGGAGTTGGAGCAGTCAGTGGGAAGAGAAAAGCCCAAACTGCCAGCCTTCTTTAGATTCCCAACCCTTGCCCTTCTTTGAGATGCAAAAAGCTCTGACAGTTTGAACTGGTTTCCCTTAATCTTCCCTTTCCTACTCTAAATCGCCAAAGGACTCCTCTGTGAACTATCTAGGTCTTTGCAGAGAAACATCCTAAGTTATCTTTATTTACTAGGGGAATTGCTTGATCTCTCAGTTACACATTTTTAGACAGAGTTAAAGAATTGCTAATGTTATCTAGTACTTTACAAATGGTTCCTGGTCACTAGTAAACACTTAGTGTTGAAATAGAATTTACAAAGTGAACAGGAGCTGCCATTTCTGATACTGCTCAACACAAGTACTCAACCTAGTCTCTAGATCAACAGTAGAAGTGTCAACACACTCTGAAAGGGGTCTCGTAAAACTACAGAGTGGAAGTTCTCTCCACCATCATAGAATTTACAATCTAGTTGGGCGGGTGGACAAAGCTCAATTATCCACAATGGCCCGAGCAAAGACATGATAATACCTCACCTCATTAGCATGTTAGCATACGCTATAAAATATGATAATTTTAAACTCAGATGAACGATGTTTATTCTTTTTCCCTATAAAAGGGCTGGGGTGGGGATCCAATTCATGACATTCCTAAACAACAATGGGGACACTGTTTCCACATTGCTCATTCCAAAGGGCATTTCTAAACGCTAGAGATAGATGCCTTTTAGAGAGTAGACCACATTTTCTGGCACAATACTTAATTTATTCTCTTTTGATAACATGCCTGGTGGAATGAAGGAAATGGGGGGCACACCATCAAACCTGATGAGGCAGAATTATAACACTGATGGTATAACAGTTTTATAAGCATGACAGCTCTTTTAATGTCAAGTTAGTACATCTAAAGGTATCAGTTGAACTGTGGTTCCCTCCGTTAACTGTAAAAAGAAAAATGTAAGAAACAGTTAACATGTAGGGAAATTAGCAACCTGCAGGTTATGAATTAGAACACAAAGTTGCATTTCAAAGGTTAGATATTCATTATTTTACACCATAACTTGTAATCCCAACCGGGAGTGGGGGTGTGAGGGAATCATAAAAAAAGCATGAAGTGATTTCCTCGTGCAACACCCAGCTTTCTCAGATAACTCAAGTAGGAAAAGTGGCAGTTTATGTCATTTGAGCTGGTACAGTCAGATTGTAGTTAAATTGTGAGGATGACCAGATTTCTAAATTTTATCCCCAAATACTCACTCTGTGCCTTGCTTGTACCACTGATGTTTCAAACATTGGCAATATGAAGCTGGGACCATGGCAGGGAGTCTGAGAAATGGGTAGGAGGCATCAGCACGAAAGAGAAAGGAGCAAAAGCATCTATTGAGTGCTCTTTAGGGCCAGGCACTGTGACCACTCTGCAGCTTTGCAACATCATCCCGCTGAATCTTCACCAGAGCCCTGCAGGAAAATTGAGCTTGAAACAAAGTCAAGAACTAGCTAAAGTTTCTTTCAAATTTCACCTTAGAGCTGAGCATATAGTTGAGTGCCGCAGGTCTTGCCTGGTATATGCTAGGCCGTGGGGTCTGGCCCCAGCCCTGCAATCAATCAGTCCAACAATCATAAAAGTGGTTTTCTTTATTCTGGAACTTGACAGTTGGTGGAGGCATTTTAGGTAAGGCATTTTTATGGAGCCCCTGTTTCCTCATTTGTAAAATGAAGAAATCAAATTAGATGCCCACTATGGACCTTGCAAACCCATAAAAGGCACTGTCCTTTAAAAGATACCTGCTCGTTCATTTCCAGATTTAATATTGTCATGTGTGGCATTTCATCACAAATTCAGTGTTGAAAGAACATAAAGACTTGACCAGGAGTTGGGCAAAATGAAAGACAAATTGGAATTTGTGATTCTTTCCATAAATTGTGCTAATCTGTCAAATGCTAGAAGTGTTGCTGCAAATATGTGGTAGTGTTAAAAGCCAGCAAAATTAATTTTAGAATTAATTTGTTAAAAGCTTTACGTCTTAAGTTTCAAGACTTGTTTTGTAAACTTGGTAATATCTTTACTGCAGTTTAACAAATATGCAATGTGCATGCAAAGTTTAATAAAGTATAGAGATTAGTTTAAGAATAGTGGGTTTGAATTGTAAATGAAATAGTTGAAATTGCAGAAAGCGAAAGGACTGTAGACCAAAACAAGAATAGGGCACTTTGTGTAGAAAGCAAAATATAAAATGAATTCTCTTAGCTTTATATTTCTAACATAAAAGTAAAATAAAGTAAATGTATGACTTTCCTCCTCCCAGAAGATTTTAAGGATGTTATAAACTTCTATTTAAAGAAGAGCCTTTTGAAGTTAATGAACAGGGGTAATTAGCTGAGGGGAACAATAAAGACTTCAAACAATATAACACATAAAAATTGGTTCTTGCTCTTGTTAGGTGTTTAGCCAGACTGAGGGTTCTGTCTTGTCATCATTAGACATTTATTTTGAAAAATAATTTGATTGAAGAATAAATACAAGGCTATAGCTATATCTAGTGCCTAATCAAAGATATTACCAGATAACACTAATAATAAATTAATGTCAGAAGGATGAATATATGTCTAACTGGAAAAAAATACATGGTTAAAACACACAGATAAAATATGAAAAACACAGAGAGGATGAACGCAAATCTTATTTCAAATCAAACCAAAGAAAGCCTGAATAAAGTCATATGATTAAGGTCTAAAAGCTGTTAGCATTTGTAAGGTGTGTATCTGACTCTAAAGAAGCTACAAACTACTGGTCACATCAAAATCTAGTAATTTCCATGGTTTTCTTTAAAATCGTCTTTAAAGCAAAGTTGCAAGTGAAATAACTATACAAGGTTTTGCAGATTACTTATGTCTTGCATCCTAAAACTAGAAATTTAACCCTAGATATTTGTCTTGCTGCTTCTCCAAAGTCAACAAGCAGACTCTATATTTAAAATGGCTTTGTTTATTAGCCTTGATCTCCAAGGAAAAACTGAACTTTGGTCTAGTTAATTAATTATAAAAAACATTAAAAAGGCTTGACATGCTGTAGTACAGTATTTTTTATAATCCATACCAACATATTATGTTTGCTTCTTTAGCCTTAAGTTCTTAAATACTTCTGACCCATCCTAGAATAAAGTTATTTAGTTCAGCAGGTTTATCAATGTGATAGCTACACACTTTTACACACGTGTAACTCATACTTGAATCATAACCAATATTTTCTTCTTGCTTTCATCTTCTTGCTCATAAAAACATTTTAATTCCTAAAGATGCCTTAATAAGTAGCAACCATAGAAATGGAATCACAAAAAACCATAAAGGAGCTGTTTGTCTTAGTAATGGTAATCATTTTTTCAATTTAGGGAGTAAAGTTTCAAGTACTAAAATTCATTAGGACTTAAAAAAGTATAGGATGATATGAACAGATCCCTGTTTTCTGAAGGAATAAAAATACAGGCAGAGTTCTAAATAGAATCATAAATTACATATTTTTAAAGAATAAAACGATGTCTTTCCATCTTTCATTTTAAGTCATTAGACATCCTGTCAAAAATTTCAAAAGTCCCCTAGATTATATTCGTTTTTATATAATAAAATCTCTCTTCCATTTTAAAAGTAGATGTCCTCTGGGCTGTCGCTGTTGAAAGATTCCTTTTTACTGTGAGTGTTAGCCTTGTTATTTAGGTTGTTGCAAGCTTTCACTGCAGCCCTTTCAGGCATCTGGATAATTCAACACATTTCACTGCGCCTTCCTCCTCAGCATGAAAAAGGCCAGACAATAGTTCTACTTCCTCCAGCAATCACAAGTCAGAAGACAGTAAAAGAGAATCTCTAAGCTTAGCAGAAAGAACTGGCAAGTGAGAAGAAATGTTATCTTTGAGGAGGAGAAAAAGAAGAGAGGGAAAGGGAGAAGCTCTAAAAGTTAGCCATTGTGCTATTTTTCCTCATAGGTAGTAGATTATTATGCTTTATTTCAGTTAGAGCAGAAAGGACATTAAGTGACTTAGGGATGCCTAACTTTGAATTCATTTTTGTCATCTAGAGTTTTTCCTTCTTAATCACGACATTTTCAAAGAACAAACTCACTGGTGTAAGATTATGAAATAATTGGATAATTTTAACAGCATGATCTGCTTACTTTGGAAGAAAAATGTTATTGTGTTGATAAGGTTTTGGAAACCACATTTTGAACACAAAACATTATCTTTTTTCATGCTCCATGCTGTGACATTTTCTTTCACTTAAGAAATGTATAATGGCACAAAGATGGACAAATTTAATCAAAAAAGTGATTGAGAAAAAGCAATGTGTGTAAAACATTTCTGGTTTATAGCTTTTTCTTTGATTATTGTATTTCAGTCTGCTAGCAATTTTATGGTTTGTAATACCAGAAGTTCCACTTCTAAGGTCACATAAACAGGAAAATCAAAGTGTCTCAAACAGAGTGTAAAAATACTTTTAACATTATTTAATCTTAATAGTGAATCACTTTAATGTCTACTGAATCTATTCTCAAGGTAGGAGGATTAATTTGAGAAACAATATTTTTACCAATGGAAAGCAGTTTTTTCTTGTATCTTTTCAATATTTGCATAAGTATTTTGACTTAAAATAGTCAACCTGTAAAAAATATGCAGTTAGTGCCAGCAAACTTGTTTTTAACATTCTACTGAAAAAAGTAAAGATCCACAGAAGAGTAATTCTAAAGCCTCACATATTAACAAAATTAGCTCTATGTTTTAAGTGCTAGTACGAACACACCTCATCTGAACTGCATAAGATGTAATTTAATTCCATTGTAATTTAATTATTGTTGCCATTGGAAACAAGATCAAATCATTAATAAAATAAGAACTACTTGCAAACAATATAATACTATTTTAAAATATCAAAGGTAGCAAAGACAAGTTTATAAAAGTGAAGTTTACTTGAAAATCAAATTTAATAAAATGTGGGCTTAAGCATATTCATATTTGAGAAAGTTGATCCACCTCTTGCTGTCATTTGGTCTTTGTAAAATCCTTTGAGATTATAATAAATATATTTTTACTTCCTATATTTTTGAACCAAATTATATTGTGTGCATTCAATTGGTGAAATTTTCTGCTTCTCATCAATAGGTAAATCTCTGATATTTAATTCACATTGACACTATTTAGTTGAAGATGCACTGTTTGTTTTATTGCATAATTTATGTGGTATATATTATTGTAAAGAAATAAAATTTGGAAGTTCCTTATTACCTCTTAATATTTTTGTTTTGCTGACATAAATTTTCATAAACAAATTAAGGCTTGATAACCAAAACCTAAGAAATTCTTTTCTGGTTTTGTTTGTGTTCAAATTCTTGCCATTCAAAACAAGATTGATTCATTTTTAAATTATGTAATGTTTGTAAATAAAAGAACATTTCAAAAACCGTAGTTACTGAAGTCCAGTTTTATAGGATTTAGTGAAATCACAGTTTCTGCTCCAGGATCAAATAGCAAAAGAGCATTTGAAATATTTTTTCCTTGGGAACCACTCCCCCCCCCATTTTGTTCAGAGACTGTTCTGATCTGCTGGCTTTGTTTTAGATCTCATAGGCAGGCACATGAGCACATGAACACAGAACTACACAAATGTAGCAAAATGCATATTTTAGTAGGACATTGAATTTCTGAACCTGAGCAAAAAGAGAGTGTAAGAGACCTTAACTGCAAGTGTAGTCCAAAAATTTGAAGTAGTAAATACACATAGAACAAAAGCTCTATTCTAGTTGTGTGAGGAACATAATACTCTTAAATTACTTTCTGGTTTCCATGGGGATCTTTTTGTTCTAAGATACAAATCATTAGGTTTAACGGAGCCACTTAATATTATTTCTAAATCAAGTGAAATGATTTCTCAACTGGGTAAAATGTCAATTACTGATATTTTTAAAGGTGTTAAAATCCAAACTACTTGAGATTGCTGCTTTATGTAGCACAATTAAGTGTAGAGGTCAATACAGAAGAATCCCTCCTCCCCTCTTCAGGCAGAGAAAAGCCCCATGTGTCTCTATTTGGGGTAGGACACTCTGCTGGGTATCTGTTTTATTTTAATCCACTGCGAACTCAAAATGGTGGCAAGGATTTAAAATTGTGATGAGAAATCTGAGGCTCATGAAAAATAACAGATTCCTCCTGCCTTTGGCCAATTTCCATAGTTTTCTTGCACATTCTTATAGAATATCTGGGCTTTTGTGCAGGCATATGTTCTGTAGGATAAACATATATCCATATATATGCACATGTAAGTCTATGTAGTTATACACTGGTCAATCTGTGGGGGCCAGGAGTTGTGGCTCATTTATTCTGTAGAACGCAGAAGTATTGTTTCTCTCACAATAGTGGGAGCAAGCAGGAGCCTGGTGGGAGCCTGGAGCCTTAAGCCTGGTCTGTGGTCTGGGGGAGGGGACAGGGTTGCGGGGTCACAAGCTCTTAGCTTTTAGCCTCAGCATGACCACAAGTTTTAAAGCATGAAGGGATCACGTGCTTTTCTTTGAGCTGTTATTCTGACTTTTGGGGGGGGGTGTTTGTGAAATGCTTTGTTCTTTAGTTTTCTAAAAAATTATTCTCTAGGTATTTTGGCTGATGATTAATTTTTTTTTTCCAAAAGAAAAAGACAAAAATAAAACCCCTCTTGTTTCAAAATGTCCTAATTTCCTATAACCTATATCTTGTATTTAGTTAATTTTACCTCGTGCTTGACAAGTACTAAAATGAAATGAATTCTTTTTGCCAGTTAGGAACTTGATCCAGACATTCTATAGGTGGCAAACCCTCAAAAAAAATTAGGAACAAGAAAATATCCTGGTAAAGCAATCTCAAAATACCTTATTCCGGGTATTGTTCTGGCTTTAAAGGGAAGGAGGGGTGGGATTTGGGGTGGGGGGCGTCTAGGAAGACTCCGGAGGATGTCTTGTTTAAGGAACTGTTAAAACTTGGAAAATTTTAAGCTAGTGAAGTACTTTAATATGGTATTTCCATGTGAAAGCCTCCATTTGAAAGCCTCTATTTAAATATTTCACTTTTGGGGAGCTACTTCTATTCATTCCCTTTTAGTAGTATAACTTCGTCCTTTTCAAATTTGTCCTATCTCTGCGATATAGAGTCAGAATGGCAAATTAAGACCTCTGATGATAATGAGATTTATTTGGGAACATTTTCCAAAATCAGGGTAATGTGTCTTTTTGTTCTGATAGTGAAGATGATGAGGATATGTTTACTCTTTGACAGAGAGCTCTGGCTGCAGCTGCAGGACACAATTAATTATGCTAATAGTTTGTGAGGGGCGGATGTAACTCCTCTACCCCCCCCCCTTGGGGGGTGGCAAAAGGGGAAGGAGACGCCCTGGGGTCGGATCACATGATATTATCTTCGCGCCACTTTCGCAAAACCCCTTTTTCGCCAGGTTTTAGCTGGAGCTCAAAGGTACTGTTCTTAACTTGCTTTGATACAATGTTTTTTAAAGCTGGGTCTGAGATCTCTTTCCTTCCCCTTTTCCCATTAAAGATCGAAAGTTGCGTTGCAGTCGGTGCCATCTCACAGGAGAGATCTGCTTGGGTAGTAAACTTAGGGCTGTATTGTTGCCAGAAAGTGTTAGGCAGAAGCGCGAGGGCGGCTGTAAGGTGCGTTTCCACATTTTATGAGAAGGGGAAAGAGCCCACCTGTAAGGGTGACTCCCGCTGGAGAAATGAGTGTGGCTGGCATTGCATCCGCCGCTGACCCCATAGAGCTGCTGGACGTTCAGGTTAGGCTCCCTCGCGTGCCAGGGGCGGGAGAGGCCAGTCTTTTGTAATGTTTGCCTGAGTTACTACTGTGCATCAGGTTGAGAATCATGCGCCCTGGGCCCCTTCTGGGTTTTGGGGCAGCCACAATTACCTGCAGGAACAGTAGTAGGAAGGAGGGGTCTGGCTTCATCTCGCACCCCCTACCTTTCCTTCCTTACCCCCCACTTGCCCTCCAGTGCTCACCCCCACCACCCAGAGTGCTCACTGCTCTCTGATTTGTAGTCTGGTTCTGTACCACCCCTCACCCCCGCCATGGGCCCCAAACCCCCTCCTGCGCTTGTGT
Organism: Dinomys branickii; assembly: GCA_004027595.1. Classification (NCBI taxonomy): domain Eukaryota; kingdom Metazoa; phylum Chordata; class Mammalia; order Rodentia; family Dinomyidae; genus Dinomys; species Dinomys branickii. The sequence continues at coordinate 419 of PVLD010027662.1, read as the reverse complement.
GGGGCGGGCGAAGTGGAGAAGGTACACTCTGCTTATCGCGTTTTGCTGGGTGTTCAAAGTCTAGAGTGTTGTTTGTGCATCTTAGACTAAGACATCGTTTTATTTTTTTACACAGAGTGCTCGAGCTTTGGCCGTCCTGCAGCCCTCCCGCAAGTGGTTCTTACTAGCTGTAGAATGAGGGAGCAAGATAGTTGTACGGTCTCTTCCTAGCATTTGTGCCTGTACTTGCTGGCTGCTACTGTTAATGATACCTGCCAAGAAACCCCTGATTTACTGGGTGAGGGAGGCGCCTGGCAAGTGCGAAACTCTTAACAGTAGCACAAGGTGCCAGAGGTTAAAACTTTCACATGGGCATAGAGAGAACATGCTGTGTATGTATTTGTTCCCTTCTGGGGCCTTAGGAGCACTTTCAATCTAGT
>PVLD010027661.1:0-20452 GCA_004027595.1 Dinomys branickii | reverse complement strand
AGGGGGAGAGAGAGAGAGAGCCTGCAGAGCCAGGCTTCACTCTTAAGTATCCTTGCTGCTCCCGAGCCCCTTCAGCTATGAAGCCACAACTGGATCAACAAATATGTGAGGTCAGAGTCCTTAGGATCCAATCACTCTCCAAAGACCCTACTAGTAGATACTGGCTCCACGGGATGCAGCCTTTACTGCGTGGCATTTTGAAGATCAGGTCAGAGCCAAACCATGCTGCTGAGGAACAGCCTCTTCCGTGTGTGCTCTGCCTTGTTTGTGTGCATCCATCTGTCCACGAACGCTTAAGCTGCTTCCATATCTTGGCTGTTGCGAATGGTGCTGTAATAAAAAGAGAAGGGCTAATATCTCTTTGGAATTCTGATATTAATCCTTTTGAATAAATATAGAGAAGTAGGATTACTGGATCATATATAGTTTTGTTATAATTAAACAGCAGTAGGGAGCATAAAATTTGAGGTCAGGTTGTTAACGTATTATTTTTGTGGCATTTTTTGAAGTTTCTAATAAAATAGGCTTTTGCAGCCTCTGTGTTTTGAAAGCATTTACTAAAGTTAGCCACGCATGTTATGGTTTATATTCAGATGTCACCCAAAAGCCTCATGAAAACATAGGCTGGCTTTTGGAAGGTAACAGGATTATGGGGTTTATAGCTGATGTGCTACCAGGTGGAGTCTGTTGGAGGAGGCAGGTCGCTGGGACTGTGGCCCAGCAGAGTCCATTTCCCTCCCCAGCTCCTCCCACTCATTCTCTGCTGCTCTGATGAGGTTCTGAGCTGCTCTCCTCCCCCATGCCCCTCTGCCCTCTGCCTTGGAGCCAGCTGAGCATAGACTGAACCCGCTACAAAGTGTGAGCCAAAGTAAATCTCTCCCCCTTCAAGTTGTGGGTGTCTAGTATTGTGTCTCAGTGACAAGGAAAGAAACCAAGACACCCCATTATGTGTTTGAAGCTGTTTCTTCTCCTGAGTGTTCTCTCTTCTTTGACAGATGTAGCAGACTAATATTTTAACAAACACGACGATTTTTGCCAAGTACTTTTTGCAACAGTTTTTAACCATTTCCTACATTTATTAAAATATTTTTGAACATGTTCATGGTTCTATTCCTTCATCTTTGCTCCCTTCCTTCCATTTCCCCATATTATTCTTTCTTCCTTTATTTATTTAACTTTATTTTACTAGTGCACATTTGCAGTATAACAAGTTTACAGTCACCTTAGAGAGTAGGTGCATGTATATAACACAACTTGATTCTTTTGACTTTTTACTTCATCTCTGCTAGGCACTGGGGCTACTGAGATAAATAAAACACATTCCTTGCTCTGCAGAAGCTTGCACTTTAATGGAGGTGGCGGGACTGAAAATGAAAAACTGTACGGCAAATGTGACTGCAGACACATGTGCAGAGGATATGACAGCACGAAGCAAGACCACAGCTCCTCAATATCTAACTCATTCAAGAGAGAACAATAAAAATTCATGTTCAAATTATGTTTTTAGTATATGTACTGCCAAAGCAAACACTCTATTTTTTAAGATAGAACAAATTCAAGGCCTGATATTTATGACTCTGACACATACATTTCCAGATCATGCATTTCCAAATATAAACGATTTGATAGATGATAAGCCCCCAAAATATAATGATTTAAAAACACTATTTCCCATACTTATCAAAAACTCTGAAAAGACACATTAACACAGTATTAATGCGGATCTCATATCATTACATCGAGGGTCAGATTCTTCAGGGGCAGAAAAGCAAGCAAGAAAAGCCCATGGAGGTAATGAGGAGTGCTAACCCACTTCAGAGAGCAGCTTCTCACAGCTCAAACAGGGAAATAGCACACACATCCAGTCATGATATTTAAAGTATTTATCATAAGAGGCCTGTAATAGTGAGTTTCGCTCTTAAGCCATGATTGTATGGGTGGGAGATTTCTTTAGACTCTTCGCTTCATTATAATTTCTATGACAAATGTGTCATGATTCCCCTCAGAGTTAGCTTGAGAATCAAATGAATGCTTCCATGCTGATGATTTTTCCACCTCATCCCAAGAGGGTTTGATTACTCACTGTTGTGGAGAAAAGACAGAGGAAAGGGAATTTACCAGTTTGTGAAAAACATTAGTATGTTTAACAGTGCAGAGTGTCAGGCATTTAAACTGGTTCAGTCTGGCCGCTGAGGCAAGTCTGGGAGATGCTCAACATATTCATTAGATAGATAAATAGACTGCGGGACACATGATACAGAGGAAAACCGTTCACTCTAAGGAAGTCAGGCAATATAAGGGAAATGTTTCTTTTACAAGGTGCACTGCATTATATTGGGAAAAACTTGAAAGTGAAGCTATTAATCACATATTTCTCTGTCTTTAAATTACCAACATCTATCATAGTCCCTGACCTAAGTGTGTGCTTAATAAATTTTCCTAAATGTGTGAAGCAATAAATGTGCAGACTGCAACATCACCATGACCAAAAGTTCACCAAATATAACCAGGGTGGGCAAATCAGTTGCATTATCCTTAAAATCTGCAATTTCACTTTCCTTGACATTGTTCAGAAAGTGTCTGAACACGATTCTTATGCTAATCATAAGCTGCGTCTTGCGTCATGGAACATTCTCATGTGTTATGACCATAAAGAATTTGATAGATGCATAAACATACAAATGAGGGCTCTGGTGGGTTACGAGAACATGGTGATGACTTGCATAGTCTGCCCCACCGTGAGGGGTGCAGCAGTACTGCAACTATCCACTTAAATTATTTCTGAAGCAGTTTTGATAGATGGATGGCATATCTTAGCACATGTCACAGTGACATTGATTTTGCACCTGACAAACTCTGTTATTACATAGCTTACAGTTCATTAAACTGTGTTTTCCCAATAGTTAGCCTTCCCTTCCACTGTCACTTGAAGTTATTTTGCCTTGATTTTAAAAGGGAGGATTTTATCTTGCAGGTTAAGGCATATAGTACATTCTAATTCTCATTAAGATCAAAGAGAAAATTTTCACCACATAAGAAAAAGCCATGTCTCGTTCAGCTTTTAAGGGTAAGGCAACCAATTTGTTCACGTTGGCTATATTTGGCGAACTTTTTGTCACTTCTCTCTGTCTCACAGATATAACACCTCCCATTGCCATTTAGTTCTTTTTGCTAAGCAGCCGTTCTAGTTAAGTTTTGCAACAGCTGTTGCCAGATAAACCAATTCCCCTTTCTTAGGAACATTGACATCAAAATGTTAATAAGGGCTTAGAGAATTAGCTCTGACTTGTTTATAGTTTACAAAATGAGAATGCTGTCTGTGGACCTGTTCACTGTGAACTCACTCAGTTTTCCTGTTTATCTTCCTTTGCATATTCTCTTATTCTGACACTTATTACCTAGAAAGGTGATTGGATTATTCCTTGTAGAATACTTCCTTCCTGTTGGTTAGGAGCTTCTTCTCCTCTCCCTCCTCCTCCTCCTCCTTCTTTTCCTTTCTTGTGTTCTGGCTTTGTTTTTCTCTTTTAAGAATCAAAGCATTTATGTGTATCTTCCTATTTTTTCATACAAGAAACCCATGTTATAGTAGATTTAGGGCTATACAGGGTCCTTAAAGATTCATTTTGCACCTATAATGTGAAAGGTACTAATACTGAAACTGGGACGTTAGATAAATTAAGTCTAGTGTAACCTCAAGGAGTCTGATGAAATAAAATGGAGACATACCACATTTCAAAGCTTTTATACCAGAAAACTCATTCAAGTTCATGGTTTATTGACTCACATTACCAAGGTTCTCAAAGGTGGGAAGAGCTTTCTCACAGTTATCCTTGATTTTCATTGTTTCCTGGTGCTCCTCCAGCCTTGTCCCTCTCTGCACGTGAGCTGTGTCCTCAGGCTCACTTCCCTTGCGCTATACACGGATCAAAGAGAAAATTTTCACCACAAAGGAAAAGGACTACGAACACCCTTCATCTTCAACCACTGACCACACTTCTGAACTTTATTTTGACTGAATTATTTCTGAGCTAATTGTGGCTAAGGAAGTTCTATATTTGATTTGGCATAGAACTTTTTCCTTCCTTTCCCTGAATCAATCACTGTAGTAAGGGGAATGTGATTACACGTATCGATTTGTGCCTTTGAGCAGAGGGTAGAGTCAATCTCCCCCAGACCACAGAGTTGCTACACAAAGGAGAAAGACAATTACCTCAAGGGAATTCCAAGTGTTTCTATAAAAGGGAATGGTGGGCAATTGATTTTGCAACCAATGAATATGTGGTTGGGTATCCATAGATAGCACCATTTTCCATTTTATGTTCAAATTTAGCACTTTATTATTAAAGTGGCCTGATTGTAACCATGGTCCTAATTCTTCCACATTTCTGGTAATATGACTTTGTAGGTTATTCCATCAAGAGGTACCGTCTATTCCAATATCCTATGAACCTGGGCTAGGCTGCTGACTTGGCCCAACAAAACTGTTGGAAAACACCCAGTGCCAGCTTTAAGCCTAGCCCCAAGAAGCTTCCTATGTTTCACTCAGGCTTCTGGGCCCCTACTGTGGCCCTGTGAATGAGCCTGGTCTGGGTGAAGGGAGACAACATGGAAGGGAAACCAGCTGTTCTGGCCATCAAGACCCAATGGTACTCTATACTTTATAAAGACACAGAAATTAGCCTAGCAAAGAACAGGAGGATCTGATGCACAGGTGAGGGCAAGAGTTAAAAAAGGCTACCATTAATTACTGATGATCATCAGTCTGAAAGCCAATAATTCTTAAGACCAAAAGAATTTTTATCAATTGGTAGTAAATTCATTTAACAGCAAAACCAAATTTGAACTTAGGTCAAGCTACTTGCACTCTTTGTTTATCCAAACTAGGGTGGATATCCAGACTTTTGCTGAAAAAGATATTAGTGTATTTGACCAAAGGGTGTTGCCACAGATTCCACTGGGGATTTAATGAAATATATGCAGGTTTTAGCTAATCATACAAAGAAAATACTCAAATGAAACAAAAACACAAAAACCCCACTCAAATTTTCCTCAGCATATAAGAAAATAATGAAAATGTGGCGTACACTCACAGTGGAACACCATTCAGCCACTTAAGAATGAAATCCTATCAGTGTGGAAACACTGTTGAACCTGGAATAAGGCAGACATAAAACGGCAAATACCACATGAATTGCACTCATCTGTGGAATCTGAAAAGGTCGATGCTATAGAAGTAGAGAATAAATAGTGGTTAGCTGAGGCTGCAGAGGGGAAAAGAAAAGGAGGAGGGAGGTTGCTCAGCAGGTACAAAGTGCAGGGAAAAGGCATGAACTCTGGTGTTCTAGAATTCACAGGACAGTGACTACAGCTAACAATAATGAATTGCTTATTTTAAAATAGAAGGGAATATTGAATTTTCCCCCCATGGACATGATAAATGCTGGAATGACAGATATGCAATTATCCCAATTTGATCACTATATAATGTGCACATATATCAAACATCATGCTACCCCCATAAATATGCACAGCTACTATGTGTTAACTAAAAATAAAACTTTTTTATAAAACCTGCTTCAGTGTGGAAATACATCTAGCTCAAGAACTGATGGATTTGAAAAATTTATCATTCACAAGAAAGTTTTAGCCATCCTGCACCTCCAAAGTCCTTTTCTTTCAGCACCCATTCCACTCTGGGATTTGCCTTCCTTCACTTCTTTGCCTACACAGAGCCATTTAAATCATCCTCAGCCTCCAAGTTGTCACCAAGTTCAGCAGATAAAAAAAACACGCCATGACTTCTGCCCTGTTTAGGCTGAAAGGGAAGGTTGGAGGTCAGGAGTTAAATAATATGACTAAGATTCTCTTCTTGCAGATAAGTACAAATAATGCATTCCCCATAATGTGCAATAATTAGGGTTAGCTGAGATTCAAAGAAAGTAACAGCCAATTCCAGCTAAAGTACAAAAAGGTCGAGAAGAAAAGCACATAGAGAAAACAACAGCATAGCAGAACTGAGTCATTTTAGATATTCCCTGGACTGGCTAATTAGCAAATGAAATGCAGAACCAGCCAGTCTAAGCAGAGCATGTAGCTGAGAAAAAGATATATTGAGGGCACAGCTGAGAAAGTTGGTTGATTTCATAGGTTATGAGACAGGTTCCTATGTTGGGAGAAAAGAAGAGGTAAGAACAGGGCAGGCAATGCAGAATTTCCCTGAAAGTAAAAGCTACCCTCAGAGGAACAGAAATAAGGAAGAACTTTTGAAATTTGAAAAGCACGCGAACTATGACTGAATAAATACAAATCCATCTCAAAGATGCTCTCAAAATAGATGGAGCACCAAATACAGCAGAAAAACTCTGATAGGAGGGTTAGCACAATAAATACAGCCAACAATCTTAGAGAAGATGTTCCATGAAAGAAGTATCAAGTGAAAGTCCCAATTTCCAATACACAGCAAATACATCAATCACAATGGACAGAGGTTATCATTTTGAGACTATGTATAACTAATAGTAAGGGAGAATTAGGACTACACATCTATAAAATAAGAAAGAGCACATATGGTTATGAAAAAGAAAAAAGCAGCAAGAAAGTAAAAAATCACAATTGTTGAAATTTTAAAATTTCAGGGATGCACTAACTGTAATTGGATAGCTGAAAAGCAGTTAATAACTATAAAATAATATAACATGTATTGAATCATTTATTAGACACCAGTCTTCTAAGCATTTTGTATATTTCATTAAGTCCTCCTGATAATAGTCAAATAAACAAGAATATTTTCATACCTGTCCTATAGAGAAGGAAATTAAACTTTTATAGAACTTGAGTTCAGTTTTATGGCCAGTAAGTTCCACAGCACACTTGTTAGATCATGGTATGAAGTCTTTTTGACAGAAAATTGGACCTGGAAATCTTTATTTAATATAACACAAGGGAATAATTAAAAAGATAAATATAATGAAATATAGATTAAAGATGTCCTATAAATTCCAAACCTAAATTTTACCTGGGAAACTTAACAATAATAAAAGGGAACTAATATTTAAATACATGAAAATTTAAAAGTTCTAAGAGTGTGGTAACTCATACATATAATACCATCACTCTGGGAAGTTAAGGTAGGAAATGGAAATTTGAGCCCAGCCTGGGCTACTTAGTAATTTACTGAGACTGTTTCAAAAAGAATTTTTTTAAGGGCTGGGGATGTAACTCAGTGTTAAAGCCCTGGGTTCAATCCCCAGTAAAACAGCACATGTGCACATGCACACACACACACATACAAAGAATTTGTAAGGGACTGGGAAGATAGCTCAGTGGCATAGTGCCTGCCTGGCAAATGCAAGGCATTGAGTTCAATTATCAGTAAAAAAAAAAAGAATTTCTATAAAGGACAGATTTCTAAGAATGGAGAAAGATAATTATTTATCATTTAAAAAAGCCCACTAAGTGCTGAAGAAGTCAAAGTTAAGCAGCAAAAGTTGAGGACAGGATTTTAAGACCATTGCCATGACCAAATTGTTTTTACATAAAGATCACTTCCCAATGGCAGAGTTAGGTATGAATTAGAAGCTCAAGATCATAGCAAGGTATTAACTAGCAGAAAGTTGCAACAATCCAGGTAAGAGATGATAAAACCCTACACTAAAAAAAAAAAGAAAAGAAATAGAGAAGGCATGTGTAGCATCAGAAAACTGACCCTGAGACTAATACCAGTGGTGAAATACTAAAGCCAGACTATGTGCCATGAAATCTAATGACAGTACAAAACCTCACGAAGTACAACTGCCATCTAAGCCATCTGTTAATGTAGGTGATATTAATAAGAGTGCAGATGACAGATTAGACTATGTAATGACATAGCCAAATTGAATATAAATGGCCTTAAAAACTTGAATCAAAATATTCTTATTGAACATGACTGCAAAAATACAATTCTTGCAATACAGCTTCAGGAGCCTCACTGACATGCCCCCACCCCTACCCACCAGTGTGGAAGCCATGCTTCGGGAGCCTTGATGAGCTGCCCCCACCACTTCTCCACTGGTATGGGAGCCACACTGACCACGCCCTGCCACCCCCACACCATCACAGGAGCTTCGCTGAGCTCAGAGAGCTTTGGGAGCCTTGGCCTGACACTCCCACAGCATCACAGGAGCAAGGCTGAGCCCTGGAGAATCTCCAGATCTTTGAAAATGACAAAACATAGGAGCAAAACGCAACCTCAGACCTCCATCCCAGTCAGAACAAGTGCATGAGACATCGATATAAAAGTTTGGAAGTCATGCACATGAAATTTTTGAAATGATAGCAACTGAAGTAAAGAAACAACTTCATCAGGCCACAGAAGACATCAGATCAGAAATAACCGCTCAGGTAAAAAAGGAATGACAACAATAATGAAAGAACTGCTCGGCGCGTCTGAAGAAGGTGTAGAGGACTTCTGGTAAGATGGCGACCAAGCAAGCGGCAGAGGAAGACCCTCCCGGAGGATCGCCACCCAGACACTGGAATAGAGCAACACGAGAAAGACAAGAAGGAGAGAAATGGTGCCCTGGTGTCATGGACCCAGGAAAGATCTGAAACGGGGATTGAAGCCCTCAGAAATAACACACAAGACCTCTCCTGGAGAAAAAGCTCAAAGGGCCGTCATGGCGTAGTGAGAGGAAGAGGAGGCGGAAAAGAAAGGAGCCACCGCTCCACACACACCCCTAGCCTGCTCCCTTGTTACGGCACTCACAGCTTCAGCATTGGAAGCCCCTGCCTGCGGAGACCTACCAACTCGGCCAGGGGAGAGCGGAGTCCTGAGAGCTGGTCCATAACCAGAGAGGAGAAAGCGCAGCTTGGAAGGGAAGAGGCAGTTGTCAGAAGGTGTGGTCGAATCCAGTGTGAGGACACGAAGATATGACAGCCACAGAAGCAAAATCCCCACTCTGCAGAAACCTTTCTAATCAGTGCCCTGAGGCAGGGCAGAGTCAAGGCAACCAGTGAGCAGCCCACCACATCCAGCTCTATGCATGCTCTTAGGATATGGCCTCATACCTCTCCTGTATGTGAGCAAATACCAGCAGAGAGTAGCAGAGAGGAGTGGAAGCAACCCCAGGGCTATAGTACTTCCCAGGGCTCCAGCCATAAAATAAATGGGAGCTGGAGCTCAACAATAAGAGAGCTGCAGACGGACGTGGGCCACATGGCCCCACACCCTTCTCATTCCAACACCAAGCAGGAAGCATGAGTTGAGTTACCGGGCTTCAGCTCCCACCCTGAACTCCCTCTCTGAGCAATGTGAGACTCGGGGATCCACGCATTCACCATGTGTTTCTGACAACAACGGGCTGAGTCCATGGGCTTCAGGACTCACCCCAAACTACTAATATGAGCAGCAAGAGGGACTTCACACTGCTTGCATATATGAACCTTGTAAGAACCCATAGCATCAAACTACACGAAAAACAGCAGTCCTGGAGCCTGAGAGACAGCAACATACTCTACACAGCAGACCCAAGAAAATCCTCCACTTCTCTCCTTGAACTAATAACTAAACTTAGTACACACCCTGGACTACCACAGTAAGCACAGGTGGGGGAGACCTCATGCCACTTGTGCCTAGCAGCATAAGTGCACCCAATGCCCAGCTGCAAGGGGCAGGGAATGGCAACACTGGAAATTGAGAGGTGGGAGGAGGCAAAGACATGGAATTAAGGTGCAGACCCGCTTCTCTAACTGGATGGGGATAGTCTCCAAAGAGTCATGGGCCACCTGCAGAAGGGACACCAGGGGCTTCAGCGGGGAGCTCGGCAGCCTGTGGCGGAAGGGGCCTCCCAACCACCTGGCCCTCGGGAGTGGCAGCCCCTGGGGGCGGAGCCGGGTGGTCCACCCGGCCCTCTGCAACAGCAGCCCTGAAGACTTGCCTGAGCCTCTGGACGCAGATATGCTGTATTGAGTCAGAGCATGGCAGTTCGCTGTGTAACCCCACCTACTTGACCAGACACCCAATGGCTGAGAGGGCTTGCCAATTATTGTCTTTGGGGATGGGTGCTTCTCCACCTCCTGCCATAGCAATTTGTGAACACCCATGTTTCATACAGCATAATTCTAAGCAGCCAAGTCTCTTCCCAATGTGAGAGCTTGAGGGAGTAAATAAACCAAAAAGTACAGTTATTACCAATGGGAAGACAACCGATAGGGTGGTAGAACAATAGAGATGAGGTGGAGAAAACTGATGAATCGAATGAGCCATCATTTATGTAACTGAGTAACAAAGACGAAGATAACATTATATAATACAGCATCCAGTGTCAACTCCCTACTATTTTCTCTGCAATTTGCTATTTCCTTAACTGTTTTTGTGTTCACAAATGCAAAGATAACATTATGTAATACAGCATCCAGCATTAATTCCCCACTATCTTCTCTATAATTTAGTATTTCCTTTATTGTTTTTGTTTTAACAAATGCAAAGATAATATAATATAATACAGCATCCAGCACAAATTCCTTACTATCTTTTCTACAATCGGGTATTTTCTATATTGGTTTTTGTGATATTCTGGTTTACATATCTCCATTCTTTTGTCTTAAAAATAAAATAAAATAAAGAAGATGTAGATAAAAAATAGAGGAGCATAGAAAAATGATGGAAATTTTGAATGAACAATATAGGAGAGAATTACAATGCATGAAACAGATTCAAACAGATATCCAGAAAATTAAAAATTCCACCAAAAGCTGGCAAAATTGCTTAAATGAAACTGTAGATAGACTTTTAGACCATGAAGACAGCATTGCAGCTAATGACTACGAAAGGAAAGATCGCTTACAAATAACAAGGAATCAAGAAATAGTGCAACAGCTGGAAGATGATGCAAAGAAAAACAATGAAAAATTAATAGGTGTCAATGAAAAAGCAGGAGTCAACATAAATGGCATAAAAAGAATATTTACAGAAGTAATAGCAGAAAATTTCCCAAGCAGGAAAGAGTCTGGCATAAATTAAGTGAGGCATACAGAACTCTAATTAGCCATAATCAAAATAAATCTACACTCAGACATATAATAATCAAGATCTCAGAAATTCAGCAAAAGAACAGAATATTAAAGTCTGTTACAGAAAGGAAACAGATCACTTATAAAGGAAAGACCATCAGAATCATGGCAGATTTCTCAACACAAATCATCAAGTAAAGAAGAGAGAGGAGTGAAGTATTTCATCTCTCGAAAGAAAACAACTTGCAACCCATATTGATGTACCCTACAGAACCATCCTTCAAGATTCATGAGGAAATAAAATATTTCCATGATAAAGAACAACTGAAAAAATTCATGAATGCCAAACCAAGCCTACAAAAAATACTAAAAGATAATCTAGAAAGACATCAAAATGACCACCAAGGAGGAACCACCAAGCAAAGCAAGCAATTCAATAGAGGAAAAAAGTAGGGAACTAACAGCAAGAAAATAACATGACAAAGATAAGCCAATACACATCAGCTCTAACCATTAATGCAAATGGTCTCAATTCACCAATAAAAAGAAGCAGATTGGCAGAGTGTACCGAGAAATCAAATCCAACAATATACTGTATACAGAAAATATATTTAATTCAAAAGGAAATTCATAAACTGAAAGTCAAAGGATGGAAAACAATACTCCGTATGACAGGAACCCAGAAAAAAGCATGACTAGCTATTCTGTTTGCAGACAATATGAACATCAAACAAAGAATGATCAAAAGAGATAAAGAAAGGCACTACATATTTCTTAGAGGAAAACTGAAAGAGGAAGAGATAAAAATAATAAATATCTATGCACTAAATACTGGAGCACCCAACTAGATAAGACAAATTTTAACAGACTTGAAAAATCAAATTAGCCTAACACAGTCATAACAGGGGACTTCAACAGCCCACTGTCACAAAGAGATACACCAACTGCACAAAAAATCAGCAAAGAAACAACAGAACTAAATCAAACCTGTGAACAAATGAACTTAGTAGAACTGTACAAAGTATTCCACTGAACAACACCAGAATACATATTCTTCTCAGCTGCACATAGGACATTCTCTAAAATAGACCATATACTAGCCCATAGAACATGCTTAAGTGAATGCAAAGGATTTGAAATTATCCCATGCATACTATTGGACCATAGTGCAGTGAAATTAGAAATTAATGTCAAAAGAAATTGAAAAAATCTTCATAAAAATGTGGAAGCTAAATAATACCATCCTAAAGACCCAATAGGTCACAGATCAAATTTAAAAAGAAATTAAACAATATTTACAATCAAAGGGAAATGCAGATACAACCTATAGCAACTTGTGTGAAGAAATGAAAATAGTCCTCAGAAAGAAATTTATAGCAGTGAATTCCCACATCAGGAAAACAGAATGAGAACAAATAAACAATCTTATGCTGTACCTCAAGCTTGTAGAAAAAGAAGAGTAAATCCAGCCCAAAGTCCAAAGAAGGCAGAAAATTATAAAGATCAGAGCAGAAATTAATGCAATGAAGACTAAGAAAATAATCCAAAGAAGTGATGAATCAGAGAGTTGGCTCTTTAAAGGAATAAGTAAAATTGATAAACCACTAGCCAACCTTATCAAAAAATGAAAGAAAAAATCAAATTCATGCAATAAGGAGTGAAAAGAATGAAGTCACTACAGATCCTATAGAAACTCACATCATCAATGCCTACTTCAAAAATCTTTCCTCTCGTAGGATGGAAAACAAGCGGAAATGGATAGATTCCTAGATATGTATGAATTACCAATGCTGAATCATGAAGGTATAAAAATGCTGAATAACTCAATATCACTCAATGAAATTGAAAATGTAATTAAAAAATTGCCAACAAAGAAAAACCCAGGTCCTGGTGAATACACATCTTAATTCTATATGAAATCTAGAGAAGATATAACGTCAATGCTTCTCAAACTCTTTAATGAAATTGAAAGGGAAGGAATTCTCCCTCACTCATTCCAGGAGGCAATTATTACCAAAACCAGAGAAGGATCCAACCAAGAAAGAGAACTACAGGTCAATCTTCCTAATGAACATAGATGCAAAAACTCTCAATACAATACTAGCAAACAGAATGCAGCAAATTATCAAGAAGGTTATATACATCATGAACAAGTGGGATTCATCCCAGGATTACAGGGATTGTTCAATATATGCAAATCAATTCATGTAAAACACCATAGCAATAGAGCCAAAGACAAAAATCATATGATCATCTCAATAAATGCAGAAAAAGCTGCTGATAAAGTCCAACACTTATTCATGATTTAAAAAACTCTACAGAATATGGGAATAGATGGTCTTTACCTCACTCTGATAAAAGCCATCTATGACAAACCAATAACCAACAACATACTAAATGAACAAAAACTGTAAGCTTTCATTTTAAAATCAAGAAAAAGACAAGGATTTCCATGGTCACCACTCCTATTCAATACAGTTCTGGAAACACTGGTCAGAGCAATTAGATGAAAGAGAAATAAATGGAATAAGGATTGCAAAGGAGGAAGTCAAATTATCATTATTTGCAGATGACATGCTACTCTACATAGAAGATCCCAAAAGCTCCACCAGAAGGCTCACAGATTTAATAACCAACTTGAGTAGCATAGCTGGATACAAAGTCAACCCTTAAAAATCAATAGCATTGCTGTATACAAATGACACACTGAGAGAGAAATTAGGAAAACCACACCTTTCACAATAGCATATAAAAAATGAAATACTTAGGAATAAATCTAACAAAAGAAGTAAAATATCTATACAGTGAAAATTACAGTACTCTGAAAAAAGAGATCAAAGAGGATTTCAGAAAACGGAAAGATATTCTTTGGTCATCAATATGAAGAACCAACATCATTATGAAAATGGCCATATTCCCAAACTGTTACATAGAGTCAATGCAATGCCAATCAAAATACCATTAGTAGGTAAGGGATAGTTGATGACTGGATGTTTGATCAACCCTGTATGTCTATATGTGTTTTCCTGAGCATACACTTTGAAGTTATCAATATGCAATGCAACAACTATTGTTGGTTTCCCATTGCTTTGTCTATAATTCAATTTTGATTATACTGTTCTAGTGCTACTTTGTGTCTCTTTGTTAATGCTTTCCTCTTTTTTTGTTGATGTAGTTCTTTTTCTCTCACACTTCAAAAAAATTATATAAAAAAACGAAAAAGGAAGGAAGGGATAATTATCTATGTATGTATGTAAGTATGTATGTACATGCAACATATCTAACTTAGTTGTACTACTGACTTAGGTCACTTTACTGTAAGGAATAGTTGATGATTATTTGTTTGATCAATTTTGCATGTCTATATCTGTTTTCCTGAGTATACACTTCAAAGTTATCAATATGTAATGCAACAACCATTGTTGATTCCCTGTCACCTTGTCTGTAACTCAGTTTTGAATGTACTATTCTCATGCTACTTCGTGTCTGTTCGTTAATATGTTTTTGTTTTTACTTTTAAAATAAAAGTGAAAAAAAATACCATTAGTATACCTCACAGATCTAGAGAAAACACTCTTAAAACTCATCTTGAATCAGAAGAGGTCTAGAATAGCAAAAGCAATCCTGGGCAACAAAGAAAAGGCAGGAGGCATCACAATCCCTGAGTTGAAATTATACTACAAAGCTACTGTGATAAAATCAGTATAATACTGGGAAAAAAAAAAACAGACCTGAGGATCAACGGAACAGATTAGAAGATGTGAACACAGCTACAAACATGCAACCATCTTATCTTTGACAAAGAGGCCAAATATGTTCACTGCAAGACAGATAGCCTCTTTAATAAATGGTGCTGGAAAACTGGCTCTGCACATGCCAAAGACTCAGACTAGACCCATGTCTATCACCATGCCCTAAAGTCAAAATGGATCAAAGATCTAAATATTAAAACAGAAACACTAAATCTACTGGAAGAGAAAGTAGGTAGAAATCTTGAACACATAGGGTAGCTAGAGAGTTCATAAACAAAAACCAAACTGCATGGGAAATACTTCAAAGAATCAACAACTGAGATCTCATTTTGTTGAAAAGCTTTTGCACATGAAAGGAAATCACCAACATAGTAAAAACAAAACCCGTGAATTGGGAAAAATTTTTAGCCAACTGTCCCTCAGGCAAAGGACTTCTATCTAGAGCATATAAAGAATTTTTAAAAATCAGGCCCCCAAAATTCAAAGACTCAATCCAAAAATGAGCATCCAAGATGAATACACACTTCTCAGATGGAGAAAGACAAATGGCAAATAAATATATGAAAAAATGTTCAACATCATTGGTCATTCAAGAAATGTAAATAAGAACAACATTGAGATTCCATCTCACCCCAGAAAGAATGGCTATCTTCAAGAAATCAACCCATAAGAAATGCTGCAGAGGCTGTGGGGGAAAAGGAACCTTATCCACATTTGGTAGGAGTGTAGACTGGTTTTTTTCAAGGTTTATCTATAATAAATTGTGCTGCTATCAACATGGGTACACATATATCACTGTAGTATGATGCTTTTAACTCTTCTGGGAAAATACTGAGAAGGGGAATAGCTAGGTTGAATGGGACCTCTAATCCTAGTTTACTGAGGTATCTCCACACTGATTTCCACAGTTGTTGAGCCAGTCCAGACACCTGATGCTTACCTAGAGGTCCAGAGATGATCTGCTTCTACTGACATTTCCACCAGGGCCACACCCTTGGTCTTGCCTTCATACTGCAGGTACACTGACCTTTGTTCAGTTTCAATATTCACTGGTGAAGTCTCACACGCTGTTCCTCCTCATCCCACCTTGCACTCCTGCAGGCCAGCCTATTTCTGTACTTCTATCACTTAAACATTACATCATGGTATAGTCTATTTTAACTCCCCAACTTTGAGTTAAGCCTCCTGTATTTGCCCTGTGCATTACCTATTTCCTTTCTCACATTTATGAAATGTTGTCTCACTTGCCTATTAAATTGGCATATCCTTCTCTAGATTGTAAGCTCCCTGAAAGTTGGGACATGTCCACATACTTCACGGTTATATCTTAGCATAGAATCTGCTGATAATTAATGTTAGGGACTGTAACAAGGAAGTTCAGGGTAGTAAAGATCCCCAAAATGGGATCATGTCTCTAGGAAAGAATATAATACAGGGGGAGAGTTCATACATAAAAATAAATAATGAAAAAGTCTATGGCAGTGTGGAGAGTGAGGGTTGTGCTCCTTGAAAGGTCGTGTCCAGAGATGTGCAGCAGGCAGCTCCTGACACTAGCAAAGGAGGCGGCTCGGCAGACACAGAGTGGCAATCCAAACCCCAGTGCAGAGGATGCTGAACTAAAAGATGAGCATGGTCCGTTTTCCTTCTGCTACATGCTCTCTGCCCCAATGTGCTGCACATATCCTGAAGCCCCTGGGCCAATCACAGACAGAAACCTCCAGCACTGGGAGTCAAGAACAGCAAACCCTTTCTGTATAAGTTGATTATCTCATGAATTTGTTACAGTAACAGAAAGCTAACATAAACTTGTCTGTTTTACAGGAGAAAAATAAAGAAAAACTGATTTTATCTATTTGTATATAAAAGTAACAGAACGCTGCCTTCTCTTCTGCTCCCAAAACGACAGGAAATAAAAAGCTTTGCTCTCTGGCCACAAGATCATGGGTTCTCAAATTAAAGTTTCTGAAATATAAATACACTTTCCCAAGAACAAATAAGACCAGTTCTCTCCAGCCTTTTCAACCTTGCAACGTCTCTGAGGTACTGGACTGTAGCAAACTGGTCTAAGCCAGCCCCAGGTCCCTGCCCAGGTGCCACCCATGGGGCCCACTGGAGTCCTTCCCACTTAGGCACCACTTGTAGGGACCTGGTCCTGCTGGTTTGTTCCCCTGACCCAGGGTAAAGGAGGGTGAAAGACAGATGCAGAGTCAGCTTAGCACGCAGCAGCCAGCGAGATATCCCCTCTGGTGGACGGGCAGAGGGGCCTGAGAATCTGGCTCATCCTGCTTTTCCTCACTGAAACACAGGCACAAGCAATTAAAGTAACACACGATTCACCTGCCTTCCATTACCTGTTAATACATGTCCAGGTAAAGAGTATCTCAGCTCTGTTAACTTTTCCTTTGACGTTCACTGAGGAAGCCAAGTAGGCCTCAGTTCTCATCTGGTCTCCCACACTGGATCTCAGTCTCCCTGAAATACCTACCTCTCAAATCAATACTTCTAGAGTTAGACAACTATATTTGCAGTTCATCATCTATGTAGTTGTAACTCAACTGTTAAGGGTTGCTTTTAGCCCAGGATTATCAATTTCATATAGTTTGTCCAAAAAAACCCAACTTTGCATAAACACAAAATAATGTTCTCTCCGCCCAATAATTAGCACTGTAAGACTGATCCGCTTTGGGTACTACAGTTCATACATTATATACTACTCCAATGCATAAAAATTCTACCAGTTATGAATCTATTCTGTTGTTGATGGGTAGTTTCTTGGACTGAAAAACTATCATAATACACACATCATAAATAATCAGGTGTGACTAGCTAAAATATGTGGTTCTATCTAAACTGACAGGTCCCAAGAACGAGGTGCCCACAGATGAGAAAACGAAAGTAGAAAGACAAAACAAGACAGACAAAAGTCTGGGATCAGGGGGCTCACAGTCTCTCGGACTACAGCCTCAATCACTAATCTCAATTGCCTTTTATTGAAACAAAGAATATAACTAGAACAAGCAGGCAGAATTCATTATCCCTCTCCAATTCTGCCTCTTAGCTGATGGCAACAATCCCCAGGTGGGCCTCCCACACTCAGCACCAGGTTCACTCAGTTCAGCTGGGGATCATAAACTGACCATCAGTAATCAATCCATTACAAGCAGTCCTTTCTTCTCATTTCCCCCTTTGTGTCTTACTGCAATCCTTTGAAGCATCAGCAAGAAAGTTGCCAGTTGACTTCCTGTTTCTCATTGTTTTCTGGATGAATTTCAGTAGACTAAGAGGATCTGGCATAGTACAATTATAATATCACGTAAAATCACAGTAGATGTTTGAAAAAAATAAGAATATAGTTCAAAATCCATAACAATGATCAGACTTTCGTCTATATCTTGAGATTACACTTTTCTGCTGGTTGTCTAAGAACAAGCCAAAGTGAGACTTGTGTAAAATAAAAAATTTTAACCTGTTACTGTCTATTAGGGTCACTTAGGTCTCCTTGGGAATCTTCTTGGAACCAAGGGCAGCATCTCTTGATCTTCTGTCAGTGTTAGCCATCTGGATGAGTCACAGCCATTGCTTAACCAAAGTGCTATCTGCGAAAGCTTAAGAGATTTCTTCTCTCCTGATGACTCTCCTTAGGCACACTACATATCATAGAATCATTTTCCTCTGTGGTCCCATAATCTCCTTGATCAGAAAATTAGGCACTCAACTGAGTTATAGGATGTCACAGCAGAGATTATCTTATACCCTGAGTCTTTACTGACCTCAGAGGTCAGTAAACCAAATATTGGCTCTCCTCTTATCTCAATTTATCGCTCTAATATTTAGACCTCAGTTGTTAAACATCCAGCAGAGAAGATTAATGACATAACATTATAATGGAGGCAATGGAGCTGGGGATATAGCTCAGTGGAATAAGCGCTTGCCTAGCAAGCGCAGGGTCCTGAGTTCGATCCCCAGTACCGCAAAAAAAAAAAAAAAAAAAACTTAATGGAGGCAATAAGCTTAATATTATAATCTGATCTAAATAAATGGGAAGAACCAGGTGTGGTGACACACACCTGTAATCCCAGCACTCAGGAGGCTGAGGCAGGACGATTGTCTCAAGTTTGAGGTCAGCCTGGGCTCACAGTGAGTTCAAGGCCAGCCTGAATTACATAGCAAGACCATGTCTCAAAAAAGAGGGAGGGAGGGAGGGAGAGAGGGAGAGAGAGACACAGGCAGAGACACAGGAAAAAGGATTTTAAAGAGAACGGGTTGTAAAGTCGCTGGAACCATGAGCTTATGACCTCCACCCGGCATAAAGGGAAATTAATGCCGTTGTCATTATAGGAGAGACAGGCGACAAAAACAAGAAACTGGAGCCTTTGTGCAAGCTACCTACAAGCAGTAAAATGTCATCAGTAACGGAATTGTGTGTGTCTTCCCCTTAGATAAGAATAACCGAATCAATGCCCAGGATTCGTCCCAAAGGAGATGCTGAAAAAGTCGAGATGAACCATAAACTACATGTTCTCTGGGGCTCCAGGTGTCAGCTGCTGCGGTTCACTCTGGGCGAAAGAGGGTGGAGACCCAAGAGGAGGACCTTGTCCTGTGCTAGGAGCCGCAGCTTGGTGACTTCAATACCCAGTGCTCACTTACCTCTTGGCTCCTGTCTTCCGTTTGGAAAATAAAGCATCATGCTGAGAATCTGTTTGCGTTTTCCCCGCCTTTGCTAAATAACAAGCTGTGTGACATTAGGCAGATTTTTTTAACTTGTTTTTATCCTGTATAAAAGTGAGAATTTTACAGTATTTTTAACATTAACTGTGACCAGTAAATGAGTTACTTCATCTAAAGTACAGAGGACAGTATGGCAACAGTAACTGTTACTTAGGATATTGTTTTGAATCACCATTATTCATATATCCAACAGGTCACGGATACCACACTAAGCAGAGTAACTTGCTGAAAGGGCCACCCCTCCCCTGAGGTCACCTTTCCCTATCTGTGGGACAGGCAGTGGCTTTGGAGCCACAGGCCTGGATGCCATTATAGAAGTGGCTGTTCGTTGCCCCTGTAACCTTGCAGGAAGCACCTGATCGCTCAAAGGCTGCTTCCTCCTCTGAAAAATGAGGATTAATAAAATCTTTGAAGATGTGTTTTTAAGTATAAAGACAAAATATGCAAGTTACCAGGCAAACTTTTGGAACTAAATACACCTTCCTTCCAGCCAGTCCCTCACTCATTCTGTGGCCACCCTTGAAGTTGCAGGAACCCAAGTCAGCAGAAAACCCAGAGCTTTCTCCAAGCGTACACCCAGGTCTGCGGTGCAGGGAGACCTAACCCTGCTCCCTAGGAGCCAAGCAGGATGAGCGGCACACCCGGGACTACAACTCCCAGGATGCTCAGCAGGAGAGCGTCCCGCCCGCTCCCGCCCCCCCCCCCGGCGTGTCCCCGCCCGCCAGGCCCCGCCCGGGGCCCAGCCGTGCCCGGCTCCCGGCCTCGCCCACCTCGCGGGCTCGTGTCGCGTGTCGTCTGTAGCGGAGCGCGGTAGTGGGCGCGGAGAGGAGGGGACCCTCCTTCTCCCCTCGGTGGGAGACGGAAGGTGAGCGCGGCGAGCCGGGGCGGCTGGGAGGGAACGGTACGCGGGCAGCGGGCGCTGGTCCGGGTCTCTGCGAAAGCGGCGAGGAGGCTGCGGGCGCCGACCTCGCCCCGGCTGC
>PVLD010027660.1:0-20452 GCA_004027595.1 Dinomys branickii | reverse complement strand
CATACATTCATGTTAAAAACCTTAGAAAAAATAGGAATAGATGGCCTCTACCTCAATCTGATCAAAGCCATCTACAACAAACCAACAGCCAACATCATACTAAATGGACATAAACTGAAAACTTTCACTTTAAAGTCAGGAACAAGACAAGAATGTCCATTGTCACCACTCCTATTCAACATAGTTCTGGAAGCACTAGGCAGAGCAATCAGACAAGAGAGAGAAATAAAAGGAATAAGGATAGGAAAGGAAGAAGTCAAACTATCACTATTTGCAGATGACATGATACTATACATGGAGGACCCCAAAAACTCCACAAGAAAACTTCTGGAATTCATTGACAAATTCAGCAGCGTAGCCGGATACAAAGTCAACACCCAAAAATCAATAGCATTCCTATACACGAACAACAAACAGACTGAGAGAGAAATTGAGGAAACCATACTCTTTACAAGAGCAACCAAGAAATTGAAATAATTAGGAATCAATCTAACAAAGAATGTGAAAGATTTATTCAGTGAAAACTACAGTACTCTGAAAAAGGAGATTGAAGAGGATTTCAATAAATGGAAAAACATACCATGCTCATGGTTAGGAAAAACTAACATTGTAAAAATGGCCATACTACCAAAACTGTTGTACAGATTCAATGCAATTCCCATTAAACTACCGTTAGCATACCTCATGGATCTAGAGGAAATATGCCTCAAATTCATCGGGAAAGAGAAGAGACCCAGAATAGAAAAAGCAATCCTGGGCAATAAGGACAAGTCAGGTGGAATCACAATCCCTGACCTAAAATTATACTACAAAGCTACTGTAATAAAATCAACCTGGTACTGGCTCAAAAACAGACCTGAGGATCAATGGAACAGACTGGAAGATGCAACCATAATGAAAAACCCACTCAGCTACCTAATATTGGAGAAAGGGGTCAACCAAACCTACTGGAAAAAAGAAGGCCTGTTTAATAAATGGTGCTGGAAAAACTGGCTTGCCTCTTGCCGAAAACTGAAAATAGACCCCAGTCTATCACCATGCACCAAACTCAGGTCAAAATGGATCACAGACCTCAATATTAAAACAGAAACTCTAAATCTATTAGAAGAGAAAGTAGGTAAAAATCTTGAAGACATAGGAGTAGGCAGAGAGTTCATGAACAAAAATGAAACTGCAAGAGAAACACTTCAAAGAATCAATAATTGGGACCTCATCCTACTGAAAAGTTTTTGTATATCTAAAGAAATCACCAGCAAAGTAAAAAGAAAACCCACAAATTGGGAAACAATCCTAGCTGGCTGTCCCTCAGACAAAGGACTGCTATCTAGAACATACAAAGAACTAAAAAACATGTACATGTCCAAATTCAAAGACCCAATCCAGAAATGGGCATCAGAGATGAATACACACTTCTCAGATAAAGAAATACAAATGCCAAATAAATATATGAGAAAATGTTCCACACCCTTAGTCATTTGAGAAATGCAAATAAAAGCAACATCGAGATTTCATCTCACCCAAGTAAGACTGGCCAGTATGAAAAAGTCATCCAATAACAGATGCTGGCGAGGCTGTGGAGAAATAGGGACTCTATTACATTGCTGGTGGGAATGCAGACTGGTGCATCCACTGTGGAGAGCAGTTTGGAGATTTCTCAGCAAACTAGGTCTAGAGGTTCCATTCAAACCAGGTATTCCCCTTCTGGGTATTTTCCCAGAAGATCTGAAAACATCATATCACTGTGATATATGTGCACCCATGTTTATAGCAGCACAATTTGTAATAGCTAAAATGTGGAAGCAACCCAAGTGCCCATCCACAGAAGACTGGATTAAAAAATTGTGGCATTTTTATATAATGGAATATTATTCAGCTATAAAGAAAGACAGTTTTGGGGACTTTGTAGGCAAGTGGTGAAAACTGGAGTCCATACTCATAGGTGAAATAAATCAGTGGTACATGTGCAGGCAACGTATGGTATCACTGGTGTAAGAACCTGAGGGTGGGAATATAAACTAAGAGTCATGAAGGAAATCTGTTCAAAAGCAAAGAACAGATGGGACGAGGGAAAGGAGAAAAGAAAGAGGCAAAAATGTATGTATGTATATATGTATATACATATGTGCAGGAGGGCTAACATGGTTCTACTATTGTATTATATCACTTAATGCTAAGGAATAATTGATGATGGGTTATTCTATCAATCTTGTATGACTGTATGTTATCCTAAACACACACTTCGAAGATATCAATATGCAAAGCAGCAACTATTGTTGTTTCTTTTTATTTTATTTTTTTTGTCTTTGGTTTTTTTGTGTGTGTTTTTCTGTTGTTGAGATGATTAATTGTCTGACCAATTTTGCATGTCTGTATATGTGTTCATGTATATACACTTCAAAGATATCAATAGGTAAAGCAACAACCATTGTTGAGTCAATATCACCTTTTCTGTAAATCAGTTTTGATTGTACTATTTCTTATGCTATTTTGTGTCTGTTTGTTAATATGTTTTTGTGCTTTTATTTTTTAAAATAAAAAAATCACAAAATATTTACAAATCATCTACTAGACTAGATACTTGGAGAATATGATAATTACCAGAGGCTCTTGCCCTTGAGGAACTAATAGGAAACTGATGATTTGGTTAGAGAAATAAAATACACGTGAAGTCGTAGAAACTTAGGTAACAAATGGTGAAATCACAATGTTGATTGCAAAGAAATCAGCATTTTGAGCACAGAGGGCAAACTGGTATCTGGTTTTAAAAGAACTATGTGGCGGGAAGAGAAAAGGAGAAAGAATCTTCAAATATGCAGCTAGATGGAAATACACGTATCACGAAAGAGCAAGTGTAAGAGTATGGTTAGATCTGGGCTTTTCTATAGAAGATATATGGTCTCTATGACCAGAAATAGGTCACAGTGGTAAGGTCCTGAAAGACTTTGCATGTCACAACAAGGAATTCAGGTTTCTTCCTGTAACTGGGGAACATTGAATACTTTAGAGAAAGTGAAAATTTAGGCAAAAATGACTTGAATCAAATTCATAGGACTGACTGGAAGAAGAAAACACAAGAACTCAAGTTTACCAGTATGGAGATTACCAAGAGTCTGAGGACCTTAGAAGAAAAGAAAAGGTATGGTGGAAGAATGAACAAGATTCTCTGACTGATTGGAAGGAGATGCTAAAGAAAAGAATAAGATGACATTACTGTTTTTTTCAGAACTGGAAAAATATTGAGACTTTTCAAAGAACTGTGAGTGGTAGAAAATTTGAGCCACTCTGGATTTTCTTTGCTTTTTACAGAAAAAGTTGCATGATAGTCGTGTCAGTCTGAAAACCTGATGTGGACATAGAGGTCTTGGTGCTGACATTTGAAAGTAGAACAGTAATGAAATCAAGCAAAGAAAAAAAAAGTCTATGGCTAAGACTAAACGTGGGCAGTATCCTCATCTTAGAAAGTTAGTGACATATATTTGGGGTGAGGGATAGGCTCAGCCTGTTTACCTTTTCTCCTTGATTAGTAGGAAGTACCAAATTAATTTCCCATCAAAATAGAATATTTGCGTTGTCCCAAGAAGCTAATATAGTCTTCCTTTTCACAATGATTTCAGATTTCTTTTTAAGATATATTTTAGACTTTACTCTTTATTTGTGGCTTTATATTTCTAATGATAAGCAGGATTTAAATAATAGATGAAGAAAAATAAGTAACATAAAATTATGCAAAGGTAAATGTCTCTAACAGTTTCAATGCCATAAGCACTACAGTAAGCACTGAAAGGCAATGCTGAAATTTACAATTAGGAAAAAATACAATTGAAGTAAATAAAATTTAGAAAGTCTTTCAGTGAGATTGTGCTGTCAAAAGTTGTGTGTTTCAAATCCTAATGACAAAACCATGACAAATCTGAGGAGAAATCCCTGTGATCAGGAGTCTGAAATATGGAGAAAATATCACACAAAACATCACATATGAAAATATTATTCCTACTTTAAAAATCATGTTTTTATAACATCAAATGCTCTCATATCTTCCCATACCCGTGAAGCAGTTATCTGCCCCCCACCTACGCTATATTTGGGAAAGGTTTGCCAAAAGAAGAGACTGGGAATCAGATTCTTTTAGAGAATAAAATTGCAAAAGCTAAGCTACTTTCTCCCTGATGCAAGCATAATTTGAACTACTTAGAACATGTCCTTTTTTTTGTTCTTAACATAATAGGCCCCAAGTTCCTTTATATTTGGGAAGGTAAAAGTGTTGTGACAGTACATGGATGATTATGTTTAACTTTGATAGTCACCCTGAAACGTTAATTAGATTCACTCACAGAAATTCATTCTTTTTTCAGTTGTGATATTTATAAATACATTTTGCATCACAGTGTACAGACTCTACTTTGTAAGCTTAGCAAAAGCTTTGGGGTGAAACAATTCAGTATGGACCTGACCTGTTAATAAAAACATTGATTTCCTTTTTTCCCTCCGTATGAGTCAAGTTTAGAAGGTTATCTAAATAAAGAACTAGAGATGACACCAATAAATATCACAGTAGTCTTTGAAGATCTTCAGTGTGTTTCTCTGTAAAAGGATGATATGGGGAAAGCTAGTCTCTTTTTTCCCAAGTCCTAGAAACATCATTAAATGGCACAATTCTGACAGAACATATGTCACTTAGTACCAAGACAAACAGAATATATAAATGACAGCTTTTGAGTTTTGATATTCAGGATGTTTACAGTCCCCATTAGAATTGTATCTTGGATTTTCCATTTTTAATCTACAAAAATGTATTCTAATAATGGTTCAGATAAATGACAGTGTTTGAGCATCATATTTGGGGCTCAGAACAAATTATATCTCCCAATCAATATTTCTCAGTGTTGCTTTGTGTGTTTTGAAATTCACCTTAATTTAATATGTGTATGTATCTATATGTATGTATGTATGGAAAGATGTTTTGGCAGCAATATGGAATTGTATCATTTTTCAGTATGAAATTAAAATATCTATGCTCTTTATTCTCTGTAAGATCTCTTTATCATCAAATTTAGATTGTGAGCACCCAGGGATGGGGTCAGAATAGTCTACTATGCAGCCAGGAGCTCAAGGCATCTAAATTAGCCATTTTCAAAAACAAAATAACTAACTCTAGTAGAGTTAGTACCACTCGTATTTTTTCCATACTGGAGATTGAAACCAGAGATTTTGCACTGAGCTACATGCTCATTCCTTTATTTACTTTGAGACACAAGTTGTGCAAAGTAGATCCAAATTTCAGTCTTCTTGCCACAGCATCCCAGAGAGTGGGTTGTTGTGACAGTGAATTGTCATAAAAACCTAAGCCCAAGCCCTGAATCTTACTCTTACTTCCTGCCTAGCCATATGAGTGCTGCCTCCAATACATGCTCCACCACTCAGTATGGTTGCCTCACCAGAGCCTGTGTTATGCTGACTGAACCCTCAGCTTCCAAACTGTAAGCTAAATAGGATTTTTATTTTTATTTCTTTTTGTTTTTTGCAAAATTAGCCTGGCTTAGTTATTTCAGTTGAGTAATACAAAATGAACTAATTCAGGAGTTAAACTCCCAGGTATCTCTTGGCTGTCATCATCCAACAGTAATTTTCACAAGAACCTAAAAAGCAGAGGTCATTAATCTCAATACTCACACAGCTCAGGGATGGGTTTACCAGCTAGTTGAGGGGAACTGGATGGGATATTGCTAGAATCTACTACAGGAAACTTGTCTTATGGTTGAACTCTTTCCCCCTCCCTGTAAAATTTGTATATTGAAGTCAAAGGATCTTCACAAAGATACTTAAGTTAAAATGAATCACTAGAGTTAGACTTAATCTAACAGGAAAAGGGATGAATTGGAACACAGACATGAAAAAATGGGAAATGACAGCCATCAACAACCCAAAGAGAGAAGCCTGGAACACATCATTCCTTCACAGACCTCAGCAAAGATCGACCTTGCTAAATTAAATTTAAAAAAAGATAAAAAAAAAAAAAAGATCGACCTTGCTGACACCACAATTTTGGGCTTTCACCCCTATAAGTGCAAATCCACACATTTCTGTTGTTTCCGCCCCAAGCCTGTGGGATGGTAACCCCAGTAAACTAATACATTGCCTGAGATTAAGCAACTACTAAGTGCTAAATCAAGATTAATATGTTGAAATACTCATCCTGAAAAAAGGAGGATCTGGGCACTTAAAGCTCCATCCCAGGACACAGTGGCAAGAAGTCCAGCAGGAGTGTAACAATGATGTGTTGCTGAGTGATATATTCAGAGTTGCAAATTCTCCTTAGCCTGGCATTCCAATGCCCTTTCCAGTGCTTTCAACCAATCACCAGATTCCTCCCCTCCCACTCTGCAGGTCCTAACTGTATTTCTGCCATAGCTCTCCAAGCCTCTAGCCTTCTCTCATTCAGTCTGTTCTCAACACTAAAATAACGTTTTAGGAGCTTAGTTAGCCAACCCTATTTTTCGAGTGTCTTCTCTGTTTACCATAACCATATACAAACTGTCTGCTTGTAACTCTCTGACATGCCATGACTACTCTGAGCCCTGGCCTTTAACCCACATAAGCACTGTGGCTCACAGCAGTGTTGCTGACTGCTTGTATCAGTCAACTCAAGTGCCCAGTCCAGTCATCAGTGATGGCCTGAGACAACCACAGATCCAGCTTTGCTTTCTGCCCTGTAACCTGAGCTTAACCTTCAGTTCAGCTCAGAGAGTTCCCTTATTTTTCTTTAACACCCTGTCAAGTTTGGTCTCTAACCCTTCATAAAGGTTGCTATGTATTTCTTGCCCCATTGCACATTGACAGCAGTTCAGTCAGATTTCAGATGAAGGGAAAAATCTGGATTCAAATTTCAGATATGTTATTTACAAATTTTAAAATAGTTTATAAATAGCACATCTGAAGCAAGTTTCTTAACTCCTATAAGCCTCATTTTTCTTGCTTTCAAATCAGAGATAATGAGAATATCTCCCTTATATGGTTATTTTATGAAGAAAGGCATGTGAAGTATTATCACAATACCTGGTACACAGGTAGTGCTCGAGCACTTGTAATACTTTTTAAAATTTTTTACACTCAAGATATACAGAGCACACTAACATTTTGCCACATTTCTTTCTCCCTCTAGACTTTTATACTTCTGAAAGGATGGATAGTTCTTTTTGTTTTCACACTTTAAAAAGAAAAGTTATATTAAAAGAGAGGAAGGAAAAGAAGAAAAGGAAAAAGAAATGAAAAAGGAAGGGATAATTACATATGTATGTAAGTAAGTATGTATGTATATGCAGCATATCTAACATAGTTGTACTATGGTCTTAGGTCACTTTATTGTAAGGAATAGTTGATGATTAATTGTTTGATCAATTTTACATGTCTATATCTGTGTTCCTGAGTATACACTTCGAAGTTATCAATATGTAATGCAACAACCATTGCTGATTCCCTGTCACCTTGTCTGTAACTCAGTTTTGATTGTACTATTCTTATGCTACTTTGTGTCTGTTTGTTAATATGTTTTTGTTATTATACTTTTAAAATAAAATTTTTTTAAAAAGGATGGACCTTTTTTCTTGGAAAGATTAGAATGGAACAAAAGCATAATATGCATACTCATCAGGTGTGAGAAACAGCCAAATTTTTTCATAAATTTACAAAACAAATATACAAACTAAAATACCATAGAAATTACTTTTAGTTTATTTGATGTAGAAATTTTAATTATGCTCAAAAAGTTTTCTAATTTATTTACAGGCTTTTGGATCTAAGGGTAACCCTTGAGCTTATCTTTCCTTTCAATTACATTTTTTCCAAATCCTATAGTAGTGATATGAACACTCCTGAGTTAGTACTCCACAATGCCATATTACTGATGGCAAATTCTTATTTGTAACGAATTAATCATTTCGATAATCCATCTCCTCAAATAATTTGTCTTCTTTTCCAAGTTATTCTCTACCAATTTATTTTGGGACTATATGCTTTTAAAATTCACCTACAATCTATATTACTATTTCTATTGTGATGTAAAAACAAAATTTGCAACCTCTTTTTTTACTTTAAAGAGAAAAAAAAATGATACAGAATTTCAAAACAGTATAATTGGAGATTAACAGTGGTTAATATATTGTGTCTACCTTTGCAATAGTAGTGTTTACATGTTTAGATCAATCATTTCTGTCTCTACCCCTAAGAGTCAGTTCCTACCACCAGTTACTAGCACTACTCCTACACCTTTCCTTGCATGGTCTCACTTACTACCCTTAGCCAGTAAGCCTTTCTTCCTTTCCTTTTAATCACTCATTAATAAGAATGACCTTAGTTATCAGGAAAATCCAAACAGAAATCATCTCACAAACTTATACACACCATATAAAAAAATATGCACAGTGACAAGTGTTGGTGAGAATATCAAGGGAGTGAAGACTTCACGCATTGCTAATGGTGTGGGAACTTTGAAACGCAATCTGAGAGTTCTTCAAAATGTTAAGTGTAGAGTTACTCAATGACTCATCACTTTTACACCTTGAAGTATTATTTAGCCATAAAGGAGAAAGAAAACCCATCATTTGCAACAAAATGGATGGAACTGGAGGACATCATGTTAGTTAAAATAAGCAAAACACAAAAAGATAAGTATTGCATCTTTTCTCTCATATGTGGAAAAAATAACGACATAAGATGACAAGGATTACTTGGTACTGGGAAGGGGTTTTGGAGAAGGGACACATGGAAGAAAGAGAGGGTAAAGAAAAGTGGATGCACATTAGCAACACACATTATGTGCACCTATGGAAATACCGCAGTGAGTCCCGTTACTATATACAATTAATATCTGTTGCTAATTATAATAAAAATGTATTTGTAAATAGTCATAGCAGTACTATTCATAATAAAACTGGACACAACCCAAATATCCATCAATTGGTTAATGAACACACAACATGTGTTATACCCGTTCAGTGGAATGGTATTTGCTAATTGAAGTACAGATTCATACTACAACATGGATGAGCCACAAAAACACTTCATTCTGTGAAAAAGTCAGTCACAAAGGATCACATATTGTCTGATTCCATTTATAAGAACTGTTCGCAATAGGCAAATCTATGTGTACAGAAAGTAGATTAGTGACTACCCAGGGGTAAAGGAGGCAATCTGAATTTCGGAAGTGACTACTAAGTGGTGCACAGATTTTTGATAACATAAAAATATTCTAAGATGAACAGTGGTCATGGCTATACAACTCTGTGTATGTATAAGAAGCATTGAATTATATGGCCTGTTTTTTATTTACTCACTTTAGTTGATAAAAATTATATATATTTTTCAGATACACATGCTATTTGCAAATATAGCTAAGCAATGTCTAAATCAGACTAAGCAACATTTTTACTACCTCAATTTTTTAAAGATGAGAATTCATAAAATCTGCTTCATTAGTAATTTTTATTTAGGTATTAGGGATTGAGCCCCAGACCTTTATACTGACTACATCACCAGAACTTTTTTTGAGACATGATTTTGCTAAGTCACCAATTTACCCAGGCTAGGATCAAACTTGAGATCCTCCTGCACCAGCCTTCAAAAGTGCTGGGATTTCAAGTACAGGTCATCATGCCTGGCTCAGTTTTAAAGAATACAATACATTCTCATTAATTATGATCACTATCTTTACAATATATCTCTTGAATGCATTTATTCTATGTTGTTATGGCTTCTATCTAGATTCCCCCAAAACTTCATGTACTTATAGGTCTTGCTTCCCAGAGGTGGCAGGATCAAGAGTTTGTGAATGTGGATTAAGGGTGTGCAACTGGAATTAAGAGAATGTGGTAACGAATCAGTCCACTAATTGGCTTATCATGGTTCTAGATGTGGGTAAGGGCATGACTCACCCTAGGAGCAAGTGGCCACAACCAAAAGGCCTGTAGTCTGAATGGAATAAAAGGAAAAAGGCGGATCACTGCTTTGCTGCTTGTTGCTTTTGCTGCCTCCTGCCGGCCGTCCCATGAACTGATGTTTCTCCTCTGAGATGCTCCTCTGTCAAGCTACCCTGCTTGGACCCAACTGACTAGGGACTGAAACCTCTACAAACTGTGAGCCAACATTAACCTTTCCTGCTTTAACATGTGGGGGTTGAGTGCTTGTCTCAGCAATGAGGAAGTGACTAAGACATGTATAACAGAAATTTTGAGCCTTTGAGCCTTTGGATCAACATTTGCCCAACACTGCCCACTCCAAGCTCTGGTAACCACTGGTATTCTGCACTTCTCTCAGTTCAGGTTTTTTAAATTCTTGATATGAGATCATGTGATATTCTTTTT
The DNA here is from genome assembly GCA_004027595.1 of Dinomys branickii. Lineage (NCBI taxonomy): Eukaryota > Metazoa > Chordata > Mammalia > Rodentia > Dinomyidae > Dinomys > Dinomys branickii. The sequence continues at coordinate 10,097 of PVLD010027660.1, read as the reverse complement.
GTGTGCCTGGCTTTTTTCACTTAACATATTGTCCTTCGGGTTCACATGTGTTGTGACAAATGGCTGTATTTTCCTTCAAATAGTATTCCATTGTGTGCGTATGTAATTATATATATATACATATATATACATATATATATATATATATATTTCATTTACTTTACCCATCTATCAGTCGATAGACACTGTCTCCTTGTCATACTGATTTCATTCCTTTGCATATATACCTTGTAGTGGTGATGGCTCAATCATACAGTAGTTGTTTTTAATTTTTTGAGTCATGCCCATAATGTTTTGCAACATCATATTGTCTCCCTGGTGTAAGAAACTGAAAGAATAAATAAAATTTAAAAGATACAATAGATATTGTGAAAGGGAAAGAAACTGCTCAAAAGGAAAGAATAACTGGGATGGGGGAAAGGAGAAAAGAAAGAAAAAGGAAGGAAAAGAAAAAAATATATATGTATAAGTTAGGTAAGAGAATTGTACTACTTCTTTCTATTGGTTTATTTTGAAAGGAACAGTGAATGCCTAATTGGCTGATCAATTTTGCATGCCTATATCTGTTAATCCAAACAAATACTTTAAGATAACAAACAATATGCGATGTAAGAAACATTGCTAAATTTCTCATCATCTTGCTTTGAAATTATGTATCATTTTTATTCCTTGTTATTATCTTTAAAATGAAAAATAATATTTTTTATAATGGCTATACTAATTTACATTTCCACCAACAGCATGGAAGGATTCTCTTGTGTTGATATCTTTACCAGCACTTGCTACGCTTTTGTCTTTTTGATAAAAGCTATTCTCAAATGGATGAGATAATATGTCACCATGGTTTTAAATTTCATTTCTCTGATGATGAATGATGTCGAGCATTTTTCATAAACTTGTTCGTTTGTGAACTGCACAGTTTAAATGAGTGGACTGCATGGCTTGTGAATGATATTTCTATAAAGTTGTTATAAAAAATGAAAGAGAAAAAGCATTTCCTCCTAGAGACACAAAGCTGCCTGATGTCAAGAGCTCAGACTATTTCTTATGTCCTTAGTCCCATCTTATCACAGTTTACTTTTCAATCTCTAGGCCTTTTTTGACTGAGTACCTATAGCTGGTCCTTTTATGACCATTTCCCAATACATTCAAGAGATTTTTACCACAAAAATCTGATGTTCTATCAAACACATGCATTTTATGGGGTTGTGAATTGATGAAAACTGATTATTTGTGTTAAGAGAATCCCTATAATAAATTACAAGACTGTTTTCTGCCATTAAGAAAGTTTCCCAGACAGAGTTCACCTGTGGGTGCTTTGTCCACACTTCCCATTTGTTATAGGTGCAAACAGGAGGAGGAGAGGCTAGTTCTTAAATACAACTACGAATTTCAGCAGTAGTGTAGTTCCCACATAGCTGAGGCTGACTATGTTGGCTGCCTACACAGCGAGGTGCAGCGCCATTTCATGCTAATATAGTAAAAGGGAGAACAGGATGATTCCTACCTAGAGTAGCACAAAGAACATAAATTTTCTTTATATGGATATTTTTATTTAAGATGGATCACTATGTAGAAAAACGTTTTTTCCTCTAAGATTCTAAAATCTCAAATCTTACGCAGATAGCACTGTTACTCTTTTTATCAGTTGAGGCTATAGGATCTAGAAAGTACTTTATGCCTAAGTAAGACCATATGATCATGTATTTACATCACTTTGGGAGTCAAAACACAGTGTGCCAGGCCCTATATAGAAGAAAGGAGAAAAGTATGGATCATCCCCCTTCTTGCCATGCAATCCAGTAAAAAATAACTAATGTGACTTTGAAAGCCCAACATAAGGTACAATTAAACAAACATTACTTCAAAAACATAAGGAAAATCCTGGCTACTGGAATTGCTAACTAGAGAAGAGAAACTGAATGAATGCCATAATTTTGATTGCTATTGATAAGTGTTTGTCTTTTCTTCCCTGATACAGTGATTACCTAAAACCAATAATTCCTTTTTTGTCAGTTGGAAAATTTATACCACTTCAATTCAATTGTGGTGTATTTTTCAATCCACCTAGAGCAACGAAATCCCAAAAGGCCTTCCTTTCTATAAGAAATGGTAGTGAAAGAGATTTCTATCCTCTGGTGAAGGGCAAATAGGAGAATCTGAAAGCTTGACATTAAATCCCAGGTCCTCTTTACAACACAAATGATCTTAGTCCATTAATACTTAATTAACACTTCTCTGCCCCAGTTTGTCCATCTATAAAATGGGAATAATAATTGCACTCATTACAATGGAATCAATGCATAGAAGGCAATTCGCTTACTTTTTAGCACGTAACACCATAATATGAGTTATTGATGTTATTAATGATAAATACAGGGACTATAATAGTTTAACTCATAACTTTTAAATGAAACAATGCAGTCAAAATAATACCTTAAGGAAATACTTACATAAATAATCAAATAGATACATATAATAATATTTTACAGGGTGTTCTTTATGATGGCTGGGGAAAAATACAACTATGCAGCAACAGGGAAGTGGCTAAATTAATTCTGCTTCATGCATAAAATATATCCAAGTAGGAAAATTTCAAAACAAAAGTAATTATTAACTGTTTCTTTATTTACATGGAAACTGAAAATTACAGACTAAAATGCATGGTTGTATTTTAATGTATGTATCTGTGGTTGTATTTTAATGTTTGATGGCAAGCATTCAGATAAGGTCTTATAGATCACAGGGAAACAGAAAACCATTCACAGACAAATGTAAAATTTTAACTGTGGTTTCAGTAGCACAATCAATAGTAACTTTCCCTACATTTTGCTTACATGTAGTTTGCAACTTTTCTATGATAGACAATAAAATATGTGCAGTACTTTTAAAATTTTCTTTTAAAGTTTAAAAAGTAAAAAAAAAAATATACATTTTAGAGTTTTCTTCCTGGCTGGCTCATAGGAGGATAATGACACTGTTATTGTAAGGAACATACAAACATGATTTCTTTAGAAGCAGTTAGAAAGCCCACTACTATATGAATTACACACCAAGAGGAGGATATATCTATTGAAATACTGTTTTAGTTCAATTTCTGTCTTTTGCAATGTAGAATTCAAGCAAACTGTGGTTTCACTTGTTTAAGCTGGTTGTAACAGAAGCTGAGTAGTTTGACTAAGTTTCAATGATGCTAAAAGTTTTACATTCCTCTGAGTTGATGTTTTATTTTGATGTTCTCTATAACTGCCACTCCTACAGTACAAGGATGGATTGCTTTCCTCACAAACCCCAGTGAATCTATAGACAGACTCCAGTCTGTACATCCTCTGAGTCAAAATCAGAGAGAATGGAATTTTCTAAAGGAGCTCACCAAATACAGGTGAGAATTCAGAGTGAGCAGGAAGTAAGTAGTACTTAAGCAACAAGTAAAGTTTGCTTTCTAGCATAAGAGACTTCTTTTCCAAGTTCCCCAGACTGTCCCTTCTACCCACAGTCCTATCTTTGTTTTCTAAACTCCTGCATGGTCTCATTGCCCAGGTTCTGCTGTGTGCTATGGAAGACATTAGCTTCATGTGGTGATTGATTTACATTGGAATTGAAATAAATCAAATTAAATGAAATATAAAATTCAAGTCCTTAGTTGCCCTAATATTATTTAAAGTGATCAATAGTCGGATACGGATAGTGGTGGGTGGATGTACACTGGAAGACAGAACCAATCATCACAGAAAATTCCTGCGAAGCACTTGTGTGGGATCTCAAGCAAGAGTCAGCTCAACCCTTAAGCACATTGCAGACCATTTCACTATTTTGGATTCTACAATGAGGATCATAGTTTCTCTTCAGACAAACTGCTCAGTTGTTTCTTTTGCTATGCAGAAGCTTTTCAATTTGTTGTTATCCCAATTGTTGATTCTTTGTAATATTTCCTGTTAAACCAGGGTTTTGTCGAGAAAGTCATTGCCTACACCTATGACTTCAAGTGTTTTACTTATTCTATCTTTAAGTACGTTGTTTCTGTTTTAATATTTAGCCCTTTGATCCATTTCAATTTTAGCCTAGTGGGTCCAGCTTCAGTCTTTGGCATGAGGAGAGCCAGTTTTCCCAGCACCATTTGCTAAAGAGGCTGTCTTTCCTCCAGTGAAGGTGTTTGGCCCCCATGTCAAGTGTGTTCCCAGAATCATTTCTGCATCTTCTTTTCTCTTCCATTGACCCACAACTATATTTTTTGACACAAAAATTTAAGGTGGGTTATGTATACATACAAATGCTCCAGGGTGAATGCACTGCAAACATATACTAGTGAAAGATTTAAGAAGAGTTCCTTTGCATCTTAAAATAATGAATAAATTTTACTTCCTTGTGTACAAAAATTCTCCATACCAGAAACTTATTCCTTGTACTGTTCCTTGCACACATATTCTAGCCTTTACCTATAATGTCCTCATTTTGTTCCCTAACCATAGAGCAAATGTGACAGTCACTCCACTGAACAAATTCATGTCAATAATAAGACAGTTGTGTCATATTGGCTTCTAATAGTAACTGAATTCCTTCCATTTGAGCTGAATTATATAAACACGAAGATTGTGTCCATCCAGAAGTGTGAAAAAATAAGTCTAGATGTCCATTCATAGCTCCATCGTCCTGATATTTCATTTGGTTTTCCTAAATGAGTCTTGCTGCACGCCCATTATCCTACTATGACTGCACAATCCTCACTGCCACGATTCTATTAACTTTCTCTGATCCCTCCACAGATTTTACATAATATAGAAATTTCACACTAAGCTGACTGCCTGGATAATGGGAACTCTTCTGCACCTTATGCAGCTGCAGCTTTTGAAAGAAACTTCTTTTGGCCTCTTAGTTTACAGGTCTCACTAAATTCATAAGCATGAATTATTCCACCCAGTGTCACTTTGGAGAGAATATTTTGATCCAAGTAGAGAGAAGTCTCTTTAATGGCTCAGCCTTTCTCAAGGTTTTTTTCATCTGCCACAGGCCTGTGGTGCTCATTAAAACAAGACTGTCTAGACCCATTTTCTACACCCTTACGATGCCCCACTCAGTCACAGATTTAGGTGCTTCAGTGCCATGTCTTTCAAACTATTCAGAACACAATCCTCTAGAGACCCTCTGTGTGAGTGCATGTGCGTACACTCAAATGAGACAAAAGTATCAAGCCATACTTGCTCTTACTTCACATGATGCACCAAAAGGTACTTTACGTTTTCATAGTTTTATTTGTATGATTTTTATTTCATTACCAAATGATGAACTGTGAACTGCTATAGTATATCAGCCTACGCTCGCACATTTGCAAGGTAAGAGAAATTTAACACAAAGTAGCCCAGATAAATATAATATATTTTGAAAGGCTGTGAAATCTTTATAAAAATGAAAGAAGGAACAAACAACTAGGCTTCTAAATGCCTGTGATAGGGGTTTGATCTCTTCCAATATCTGGTTCTGTCTCTGTTTCCAGGTCTCTCTCTTTCATTAACTCATTCTATTTTTCTCCCTCTCTCATCTTTACTTCTAAGTGTTGACTTCCTTTGCTATGAAGCTGGAAATACAGCCTACAGGTGAATTTGAAAAATTTCAGGGAAAGAGTTCATTGGAGTGCACTAGCTTGGAATCCGTACTTGCTCTCCAAACTAAAACCTGTTCCTATGGCTGACCTACTAAGGTCATGTAAGGGCAGCGAAGTACTCATGGGGACCATTAGATAGTTTTTAAGAGTTAAACAAAGCACTTTTTCTGTTGAGAAAAGGACAATAAGAATTTCATAATTAAGAGAATCATTGGAATCAAGAAAGCCATGCCAATTTATAAAAATGTTTCTTACCCCTTGCTTGCATAGCATATACACACTTTCCTACAATTATAAGCTTATCAATATTACCCTTTATCATTATCATAAGCACTGAGAATAATTAAATTTTCCCACACACAAGCATTAACACACTTCCAACCTGCCCAAGGGACAGGCCCAGATTTGGTCATTCACAGGCATGACATCCATCACATGCAAGTCCAAGATCTTGAAATGACATCTATTTCTCTTGACAAAGTCCAAAAGTGGTTCCTCATGATTATATACCCCATAACGAAATTACAAATTTCATGACATACAAAATGCCTAAAGTATAACAGATGTAATGATATAATATAATAATATCATATAATAATATAGTAATGAGAATAGAAAAAAATCAATAAATCTCATTTACCAAGGGAAAAATAGAAGGTATCATGCAAGAGTGTGCATAAATTATCCTGAGGAACAGTGATAGTAGAGTGAATGAAATACATTGTCAACTCTTTTTTCCACTAGACAAGGAATTAGTTGAAGAGACAATTGCATGGTCCTAGATTCTATGCCCATGTTTCGATCCTCCGATGACGCTGCTGGTCAGACAATTGGGGTTACCTTGAGGCCATATACTTTGCTAAGTTTTGGCCAATTTCCCATTCTTTTGATCAGAAACTACAGAAAGATGTACAATTTGAGAAAATAGCAGACTCCATTAAACTATATATCTGCAATCAAAGGCTAATTTCTGTGAGGAGGAAGAGTGCAAAAGCATGGTCATTGTGGGGATTCTGGTGAGACAAGCCGTGACACTATTTTACATCTACAACTGCCACGAGTGAGTGCCAGTGTCATTTGTTGAATGTCTGTGGCATCTGATTTCTCCTCTTGGGGACTGTATTAGGGCAATATGGGAAGAAGCCAACACGTCAGCCAACTCTGAAGAGGATTCTGGTGTTTGGGTGCCTTATCAAGGAATGAAGAAAATGAGGGCAGCTAGAAGGACCTGGACAGACTACAGAATAATTTCAACACTGCTATAGTTTCAAAGCAACAGACACACTTGCAGATCAAAGCAGATGAATGCAGGGTACAAAATGAGAAGTAATATGAAACATAATAATCCAAGAGAAAGCAGGGACAAGTGAAACAGTAAAATGAAGGCAAAAGGGTCTAGGACTTGAGCCACGAACCCAGCTCCAATGTTGGGAGCTCTCTCCCTTGTGCCAGCTGTGAAGGTTTGAAATAGCTAGAATGACAGACTTGAGAAAATTATATGCAGACTTAAACTCCAGTCTTACAAACTACACTTGTGCCAAGGATCTGACATAAACTGCAACAGCATCTTCATTTGCAGGAATTTTTCCACATGCCCTGCAAAATATGTAAGAACTCAGTGGCTTAAAGCACCATGCAGGAAAACACAGAAACTGGCAATAAGAAAAAATGACAAGATCCTTTCATTTACCTATTAGGTTCATGGATTTTTATTTGGTGCCTATTGTATTCCAGGCCCTGACATATGGGCTGTACATGTAGCCTTGAATAAGACAATGTTCTTGCTCACCGGGCTTTTGTTCAGGATGAACAGGTATGAGGCAGAACATCAATCCATGCAGTTTCCTCCCCAGGGTCTCAGCTGAGGGGCGATTCTCATTAACCAGTATCTCAGCTCCTTTCAAGTTGCTCATGGGGTAGGAGTACTCCTATCTCAGAGACAGTGCAGCTTGGACTGCTAAATGTCACCCTGAATATATGCATAGATCATGGGCTAAGATAAAGCTCATTTCATTCTCTTTATCAATGGAGTCCATATTGGATTTAACCAGGAGGGTGTAGTTTGAGGGCAACACTCTAAATTTCTTGAGGGTAGGAACTTTGTTTCATATTTATATCCTTGGGATTTAGATGACTACCCAGCATTTAGAAAAGTGTTAATAAATATCTATTGAAGGAGTAAATAATTTCATAGAGATGGAATAATTGTGAAATTTGTTGGTCCTGTATTTACAGTAGGCCAACCACAAGTAAAAGGGAAAAAAATAATCAGTAGGAATTTGAGGGTAAAAAAAGCAAAAGCTTTTCCATCAATAAAAGTTTTTTAAAACTGAACATATTAGTTTGCACATGGCTGAATAGAGGAGAAGCCACACTGGCGCTACTCAAAGAAAATCAACTAAAAACATAGATAATAGGAAGAAATTGAGGGACGTACATCCTGATGTCAAAATTAATCTACAATAAGAGACTTGTAAATTAAACAAAAATAGGAATAGAAATCAGGTTAATATCCATTAGTTATTGTGGGCTGATCAGGCCTGCTATCTCCTGAATGAGTGTACATACAGCAAAGGCTAAATAAAAAGAGGCACATGGAATGATTTCAGGGTTCCAGAAGGATCAAAACCCTCTCATAGAATTTGAGATTCTCTTAAGCATAAGACTAAGACCTTCTCTGAATGGTCAGTATTTATTTGGTTATCAGAAGAAGGGAGGGGTGTACTCAATAAAGGAAGAATTTCTCAAGGATTTCTTCAAGTAAGGCATTAAATTAATCCTTAAGAAGGACTAAGTCAATTCACCCAGGAGTGAGATGCCTCAGTCTATAGTCTTTATCTAGTTAAGATCAGATCGACATGTCCTTGGCTATGATCTTTCCTTTTCCTTTGTGGATTTCTGGCTTCATCTGCCATTACAGGTTTTAGTAGGAATTAGTGACTCACAGAGGTTTACTTACTATGAGTCCAATCACCACCTTCCAGATCAGTGGCCTAGGCTTTGGGCAGATTCACAAGTAAACATAAAAAGTCGGTTGGTTCATTTAAGTTCTCCTCAGGGCTGCTTCATAGTGGTCTCCATCAAATAGGACTTTATGAAACACAGAAGCAGCCCACAGGACTGCCTATGGAACTGCTGCCTGCATGTGAGGCAGGAACTGCCATTCTGGGAAGTTCCCAAAACACTGATGGACTGCAATAGTGTAGCAAACTCAAGCCACACAAGATAGACTTCAGATATAAGGCCTTACCTTCTTTTGTCTTCTGCCACACAAAGGAAGCTGCAGCCTGGAACCAAATTTCACCAGCACACACAGGGGCAAGTGACCAGGAAGCTGTTCCCTCCATGATGGACCGCCATTTTTTTATACTTTATTTTTACTTTTTGATGTGCACCACAGTGGCTAACTGAAAGCTCTAGCAACAAGGGTAGAGACCACAGCAGTGGATGTGAATGTAGCAAGTAGAACAGCATGACTCCTCTTATCCTATAGACAGCAGCATGAGAGAATGACATAGAGGCAGGATTCAAGCAACCTTAAGCTATGGAAGGACAACAAGTGGAAAGTCATCCCTCGACCACTACAGAGGAGAGACAAGTGGGACTGAGCAGCCCTGGGGTATCTCCATGGAGGCAGCAGGTGCAGAGAGCCGGCCAACAGCACTTCCCCCACACTGCAGGCAGCAGAGTGAGAGGAGAGAGATGCACCAGCAGGAGTGGGGCAGAAGAGGCTGTACAAGGGCTGGGACGGGTCATTTGTACCCGTGCAACTGGGAGAGTGACACAGAGACACAGAGATAAACAGGATAAGAAGACACGGGTGGGGCACTGAGGGACGGTCAGAAAGCTGCTGGCTAAAGAGTCTAGCCACAGCCCCCACATCTTGGAGGCCAAGATGAGCCCCACATTCACCACTAATCCTACTGTACGTGTGGTGGCATTGCCGAGCGTAGTGTAGCACTCTGACTGGAACACTGTCATACAACTGTGGATACCAGAATAATTTTGTTGTTTCCTTCTTTTGTTTGTTTTTCTTTCATTTTTGTTTTGTGTCTTTTGTTTATTTGTTTAGCTTTTTTCCTTTCATTGTTTGTTTTGTTTCTTTATATTTTTTCTCTCTGACCTTAATTGTCTTTCTTCACTTTTTGGTATTCTCATGTTAGTGAACATTGTCTCTAGTATTTCTTGATATCCTTTGGCTTCATCCTTCATTTTTTCTCCCCTGTCCTGAGTATCCCAGGATTTAGGTGATCATCTTTTGCCTGGCTTCTACTGTTACTCTGCATTCGTCTGATTTCTCACCTATTCCTTTTAAATATCCCCCCCATCTTGGTAAGAATAACACTTCTAAGGGGGGAACTCACTGCACACAAGTTTGTGATTTATGTTAGATTTTGTTAAATAACTGTAAATCTTGTTCCTATGATTAAAGGCAGCAAATTAATAAATACCACAGTTTGTCCATTTCTGGGCTATGCTTGATACGATTGTTATTGTA
>PVLD010027659.1:0-20427 GCA_004027595.1 Dinomys branickii | reverse complement strand
TTACATTTGTAAAGATAATTAACAAATGCAGATGACTGCTTCAATTACAAAGTAAAGAGGATAGAGCATATATTTTAAATTGTGATGCTAAATTCTCTTAAGTAATAGTTATTTTTGCCTTGCCAAAGTATATTTAAAAAGCTGTACATGGTGGACTATATACAATGGTAAAATTCCTGATTTTGTAATGTTTTTAGCAGATTGCATGATATCTATAACATTTTGGTTTAATGCTTATAGCATGATAAAATCAAGTTTTCACTCTTCTCCATTTCTGTAGAGTTTTTGGTGTTTTCCAAAATTTTATTTTTAATTGTATTTTCCAACATATGCTATGTGGATCATATCTTAATAAACCTATAATTATAAAAATGTAGGCTGTAATACATCATTTAATCTCTTCAAGGATTTAACTTTCTTGGACGTGGTCTTGCTATTGTAGTACAGGCTGACCTTGAATGTATCATGTCGCTCAGGGTGGCCTCCAACACACACACGGTCATTATCCTGCTTCAGGTTTTCTAGTGCAGGGATGACAGGTATGTGCAACTACCTGTCTCTTCATTTATAATATATTTATTTTAAGTACTGCCTATAAATAAAAAGTGAGAGCCATAGTAGAATTTGTCACATTTTAAATTTTGTTTCATCTGTAATCATAATTTAAGAGAACTCAAAACTAAAAGGAAAATCTAGTCGATTTAAATATAGTGTTATTGTTTCACTTCTTCTGTCCTAATGGTCCAACATTCCTTTCTCCAGGTCATTATTAAGACCTTCTACTAGTCTACTTGAGTTTCCATAACAAGATACCATACTTGGAAATTTAGATAACAGAATTCATTTTCTCAAAGTTTTGGAGGCTTAATCCTAAAGAAACTGTACACCTGAATTCTAGAAGGGTGCCCTTCCTGGATTCAAGATGATGGTCTTCTCATGTGTCCTCATGTAGAAGTTATATTTATGGAGAAATCTCTTTAAATATGACTGCAGCTCTATCGGATGAGGGTACCACACTCCTGACATCATTTAAAATTAATTACTTCTGTAAAGGCCTTACCTTCAGATTTAAGCCCATTGGGGATTAGGGACACAACACATAAATGTTGTGTTGAAAGAATACAGTCTATAGAAGGACCTAAATTCTCTGTACAATCTGTCTTCTTTCCATATTTCAGAGTTTTCATATGGTTGTTTTATATATAATGTATTGTGATTTTAATCACTCTTTAAGAGAAGAGAAGAAAATTGTTTATCTACCCCATCTTCCCAGTAATAGAAATACAGGAATATGTTTAATTTTTAAACTTAAATCAAAAGAGTAAATATCAATACCTGTAGAATGTAATAAAAAGGGTGCAGCACCTACAACAATCACAAAATACATTCAAATATGTGCAGTTAAAATACCATGGATTATCAATATAAATTCTGAAAATATTCAAAAATCTTACATAAATGCAGTAAAGAGAAAAGGGACAATACTAACAGAATGCAACCAAATAAAATTAGGATTTAGGCCTTACATATCAAAGATTACATTACACATAGATAATATAGCAGACCTTTGAAAGACAAACTTGGACAGTGCACATTCTTAAAATTATTCAATTACTTCATGACTGGATGAATCTTGTTACAAATTTAATTTGTATGGGTACATGCTAGTGAAAAAAATTGGAAAAAAAGCCACACTATGAAAATCTTCACTAAAGTAAGGAGGAATGACTGTTTTAATACTATTTACATAGATTTTGAAAGTATAATTCAGCAAAGAAATATCAGATAGAAGAGTGTAGTATTTCTTATTGATTAACAAGTAAATTCACCAGGAAGGATTTATAAATATGTATGTAACAACAACAAAAAAATCTACAAAGTATAAGACCTATTAGTTAATAGATTGGAAAGGAAAAATAGACAAACATAGAATTATAGTTGACTTCAACAGTTTTTTATTAATATTTGACAGATTAGGTAGATATGAAATCAGTACTGACATAGAACTCATAATATCATCCACCAAAATCTTCTAATTGACAGAGAACATTCCATGATGCAACAAAAATATACAAATTCCTCATAAACATTCATAAATGTACCCCAAAATAGAAGATATCTTGGACCATAACATAAAATTCATCAACATTTAACAGGAATAGTAGAATGTTCTTTCTGGTCACAGGTGAATCATACTAAGATACCAGTAATAAAAATATAAAAGGAAAATTCTAAACTCCTGGAAAATAAACACTGTGATTTAAAACAGTCCATGAGGAAATACTAAGGGAGAGACAAATATATTGCTCTGAGTTAAAAAGTAAAGATACTTCGGGGAAAATTTATACCAGTAAATGTTCACATTAAAGAACAGAAGTCTGCAATCAATAATACAAGCTCAAGCTAATGAAATGCTATGGGAGAAATAAGAATAATGAAGTTATTAATAAATATGTCAAATGAATGAAATAAAATGAAAAAATAAAAAATCTATTTATTCAAATATATCAATGAGATTATAATCTTATTGTCAAATTGATAAATAAAAGAGACATAAACTACTAATATCAAGAATGAGATAGCACGTATTGCCGCACACCACTGAAAATATCCAAAAGTTGGTAAGAGAATATTAAACAAAAGTGATGACTTAAATTAGAAAATTTAAGTGACATTAAACAATGTTTCCAAAGTATAAATTACTACAAAATATTTAAGATAAAATAAGTCATTTGATTAGACAATCATTATGTAAACTAAATTTGTGATTAAAACTGATAAAAAAATAAGCCCAAGAAATCTTTAGGCCAAGCTGTTGCTACTAGAGAATTCTATGAGAATTTTATTCATAACAAAATATCCATTAATTCTATGCAGTTATTTCCACAGAGAAAGGAAAAATTCAGAACACATTTTTATGAAGCTAGTATTACCCTAACACCAAAATTAGATAAATGCAGCATAAAACAAAAAAATTATGCATCAACATATTTCAAAAGTATTGATGTGAGATATCCTAGCAAAATCTTGAAAAATGGAAATGACAAGTGTGAAAGAAAATATAATCAAGAGAAATTTATTCCAAGGTTGCAAGACTGATTCCAGATTTGAAAATCAATCAATGTAACCTACCATGCAAGCAAAAGTGTACAATGATGAAAAACATAAGATTATATCAATCCCTTTAGAAAAAGCATTTGAATTCAATTGTATTTATGAATGTCTTTTTAAGATGAGATGGTACTTCATTCAATGTGATAAAGAACATTATACTTAATGGCACATAGGGGAATCCATTCCTCCTAAATTCGTAAACCAGGCAACAGTACTGCTTTCAGTGCCAGTATTTAAACAGGAATTGATGTTTTAGACAATCCAATCAGAAAATAAACAGTGTACAAAGTGGAGAAGAGAAATAAAATGACCTTATTTACAGATGATAAGAGTGTGTACACAGAAAATCCAAATGAATTTAGAGGCATACACCCACAAAATCCTCTAAAACTCATTTCTGCAGGTTAACATTGTTGCAGGCAGTAAGATCAACATGAAATATTAATTGCATTTCTGCATACTAGCAATAAATGTTTGAGTGTTGAATTTCAAAATACAATATCACTTATAATTCCTATATAAAGAAATACTTAGCCTGAGATATAGCTCAGTGGTACAGTTCATTCTTGGCAAGTACAAGGTCCTGGGTTTGATTCCCAGTACCAAAAAGACAAACAAAACAAAATGAAATGCAAAAAAATATTAAGATGAAAATTTCATATAAGATATATATGACTTGTTCCACAAACTACAAAACATTGTTTTAAATATCTCAAAGATGTTATTAAATGGAGACATATGCTATATTTACTTGGACTATAAGATTCCACATAGTAAAGAAAGCATTCTCCTGCAATTGATAATAGAGTTTTAACATAATTTTCATTAAAATCCCTGCACAGCTTGGCAAATATGGGCTGTTTTTCTAATATGCATGTAAATGTATGAATATAAAAACAGAAAAGAATTTAAAAACAGAATAGACAGCATTATCTTGCATGATTTGGGAAACAACTACATAGCTATAGTAATCAGGACTGGTGCGGTATTGTCAAATGAACAGACACGAAAATCAATACAAGGAACCAGCAATACTAGAAGTACCACTCTAACAAGTACAACCTGTTTACTGAATTTTCACAAAGCTTAGAAGGCAGTTTAATAAAGAATGCATAATCTTTTCAACAAACGATACTGGAATATTTGGATATCCACGGGGGAAGAATAAATGTCTTAAATCTCATGTCTTAGGCAAACAATTACTGAAAATTGATAATAGATTTAAATGTAAAATATAAAATTATACAATGCTTAGAACCTAACCTTTAAACATTTTTTTTAACCTTTAAACATTTTTGAGATGCAGGATGAGTGAACAGTTCTTACACATGATGCTAAAACATAATCCTCAAAAAATGAATTTGGTATTTATTAGAACAAAAATGTTGCCCTGAAAATCTTATTTCAGAGGGTAGAAGTGTATAGCATAGAATAGAAGAAACACACACACACACACACACACACACACACACACACACATATACATATATATAATGAGCTAATATATAGAGCATATCAAAGAACCTCCAAGAGTACAATGATAAAATTAGAAAATTATTGAAGAAAGTGAAAGCTCATTAAATATGATATGAAAATAGCAAATGTGCGCACAGAAAGGAGAATATAAACTGCAGTTATACAAATACATATTCAGATCAAAATAACACTATACACCTACATTACAACATGTAAAAATACTGGCAAAACTAAAAGTTCAAAAGACATTTCCTTAGTTACTTTCTCATTGCTGAGATAATATACCCAACACCCACAAGTTAAAGGAGGAAAGGTTAATTTTGGATGGTAGTTTACAGCGGTTTCAGTTTATAGTCAGCTGGCCACAAAGCAGGGGAGATGGCAGAGGAGCATCACAGAAAAGTTCATAGCATGTCAGGAAGGAAGCAGAGAGGAACCAAGGGCGGAGGAGAGATATATACAGCTTTCCAGGCCACACCCACCATGAGCCATCTCCTGTCCACAGGCGTCACCTCCCAACAAAACACCCAGCTATAAGTCCACCCACAGACTAATACAGTAATGAGTATGTCACACCTGTGATCCAGTTACCTCCCAAAGGTTCTACCTGTGTGCACACGAGGCTTTGGGAGGACATCAACATACAAATCTATAACGTAGAAAAACTGTGTCTCCATTTTGTTGCTGAAGTTTAAGTAAAAAGATAAAGCCAAACTGAATAATACTACTGTATTTTCATATACTTTTGACATGGAGACCAGCCAAAGCATTCCTTGGCATTATTCCAGAAAAATAATAGCTTTATCTACACAAAGACTTCTATGGAACTGTTTATAGCACATATATTTTAAATAGCCTAAACCTTTAAAAACAACTCCACAATATATCTCTGAATTGGTTAATAGTTAAATAAATTGCAATATTTCCACAACATAGACTACTGCTAGGCTATAAATGTAAACACTATTGACACTTGCAACAATTTGGATGCTTTGAAATGAAATTATACTCAATAAGGAAGGCCAATATTGAAAGTTACGTACTGTGTGGTTCCACTTCTGTAAATTTTTGGTTGCCATGGTTCAACGAAGGAGAAGCTTTCATAAATAAAATTTAAGAAACTGATTTATCCAAGTTTCATGAACATTTAAATTACCTACTGCAACCCGAATCTTAAAACAGTGTTAATTGTGTTACATGTGTTATTAAAGCTTCCATGATCAACACAAAGCAGTACTAGCATAAGGTAGGAAAAGAGTTGTATGAGACAGAATATCGTGGAAATAAACCACTTATTATGTGGTCAATTGATTTTAAGCACAGGCACTGAAGAAATAATGTAGGAAAAGGAAAATGTTTTCCAAATATTTTAACCAAAAAGTGATACTGACAAGACTTGATATTCAAATAGAGGAAAAACAAAATCTCTAATGTAGAAAAATAAATTTGAGAACAATAACATGTAGATGCTAATATTAAAATTTGAGGATGATATTAATTAGAATATGCTTGTCACTTTGAATGTGGTTAATAATATTTGGATAGGACAGAAGCAATCATCAGAGCAAACTGTAAATCAGTCTTAATTTCTTTCTAACTAAAAGGTTATTAAAAATGAATAGGCAAGCCACAGAACAAATACAGATAGATAGATAGATAGATAGATAGATAGATAGATAGATCACACATACACACATATATACACACATACACTCTACTTGATGATATGTATGTTAAAGATTCCAAGACTTTTATATCATTCATAAAAATTCATTCAGTAAAGGAATATATATTTATCTATAAATATGAAACTTCTAAAAGAAGTAAGAAAAAAACTAAGTGGCCATGTATTTGATGTTGAACTTTTAGATTAAATAGCAAAGTGTAGTCCTTAAAAGATAAACATTCATAAGCTGGACTTCATTAAAATTTACAAATCTTGCTCCACGGAAAGCATTCTTTTTGAAAACGTATAAGTCATAGTCTAAGAGATGTTTTCAAATCACATAGAGTATCTGAAAAAGTATAAGAATCACATATAATGAACAATGAAAACTGAACAGGAAGAAAACAAAACTACACAATTTTAAAATGGGCAAAATATCTGAACAACAGTTATTAAATAGATGACTATTAAACATATGGAAAGATGCCCTAAGCAATGAAAAATTGCAACCACATATCTAAAATGGCAAAAATCCCATGTACTAACAGTGCTAAATTCATTTCATTCATTGGTGGTGGAAGTGCAAAACTTACAGTCACTTTGGACTTAATTTTGTCATCTTATTTCTTATATGGTCTTATCACTTGATCAAGAAATCATGCATCTTGATATTTTTTCAAAGAATGAAAATCCATATCTATTAACAAAATATTCCCATGAATAGTTGTATTAATTTTATTCATAATGGCTAACACTTGCATTCAACCAAGATATCCATTACTAGGCAAATTAAACCACAAATAAATTGATATATTATTCAGCAATGAAGTTAATTATGAAACCATGAGAAGATAAAGAGGAAATTTATGGATCAGTGGCTGCCAGAGATATGGGTTAGGAGAAGGACAAATAGAACTTCCTTAGGGCTTTTAGAATATGGAAAGTATTTTGTATGGGTAACGGTAGATATTTGACTTTATGTTTTTGTGAGAAGACGTTTAATGAGTCTTCCAAGAAAGAAAAGCTCAAGTCCAGATAGATGATTTTACTCGTGAATTTGTACCAAAAATTTGAAGTATTTATGCTATCCTTCTGGCACACACTCAAAATTTGGAGGGAAAAAACTTTTTTGTGTGTTTGGTACTCATGATTGAAACCAGAGTTTTTGCACTGGACTACACTGTGTAGCTTTTGTTTATTTTTAGATTTTAGGCAGGATGTTACTCCGTCCTTAATCTGCCTCAAACACGTCGACCACTCTTGCCTCAACTTCCCAGAGGATGGATGAAAAATACGCACCAACAGAGTGACTTAAGAAATTACATTAATCACTTTTCTGCTACTCTGGTAGAATATCACAAACAGAATTTCTTTCCGTTAGTGTGGAGGTTGGAAAGTTCAAGACTGATGGGCTGCATGTGGTGAAAACCTTGATACATCATAACACAGAGATGGGAATCACTTAGAAGACAACATGTAATAAAGAGAAGGCATAAGCTAGAGAATATGCATGACTGTGAACTAACTTTCATAATAAATCCAGTCTTTTAAAGCGAATTCATTCCTATAATAATGACCTGTGTAGATTCATAAAGGACCACCCTCATTATTTAATCACTTCCTGAATGTCTCTACTTTTCATGCTGCTGCAATGGCTATCAAATTTCAACATGAGTTTTGCAGAGAACATTCAAATCATAGAAGCATTGCCTATATATACCTGCTCCTTATATGAGGTCAGAACTACTCTGATACCAAAGGCAAAGACACTATAAAAAGAGAGAAATAGAGAACAGTATATCTGAAATTCTCAATTAACTAGTCTTCATGGTGGTACGGCACTGTCAATATACTAAAAGCCACTGAAGTGTATATTTAACGTATTTAGAATGGTGACATTTTTGTTGTGTGCTTTTTAGCATAAAAAATATAATTCTACCCCTATAATAAGGCCTCAAAATTTTGTACTCATATGTGTATTCAAGTAGTAAGAAAACATGCCCACAAAAATAATTATACATAAATACTTCTTATAGCAACTTTACTTATAATGGATCCATACTGGAAACAATACAAATGTCTAATACCATGAAAATTCATAAATTTAACTCAACATTAACATTTAATATATATAATAGTATGTACAAAACTAGCAGACACTGTTTTGAGAGAATGAAAAAGGGTATAGAAGTATGTTTTGTATTTTTTCAGTTAAATGAAATTTTAGTATAGTTAAAAACAAATTATAATGATAAAAATAGAAAGACTTGTTTTTCTGGAGTCAATCATTGGTAACAGGGTAGAAGAAACTTTCTTGGAAGACAAATAACCTCAAAAGTTTTTGCAAACTCTCTGGACTGTATATGCATTATGTATGTATTGGAATCTAAATCTTGCAACCAAAAAGTTACTTTAAAGTTAGCATAGTCTATTTTGTAGAAGTGTTTTCCCAAATATATTTTTTGTTAATTACAACAAAAAAGTAACTTTATGGGGAGAAACCCCAGAAGATATCACTTTAATCAGACGATCGATGTTACCAATTTTGGAGCACACCTTCCTCATGTATCTTCTAAATGTGTTTTTTAAAAAGATACAACATTGTGGTATTAGTGCAGAATTCATGATATTCTTGCAAAGAGGGCACAACCAAACCTAGTCACTTCGAAACATTTGACAGACTAAATTCTACAAACCAAACAAACAAACAAATAGAAAACGGAAAATGAAATCTTATATATTCCAAAATGTCAAAGTCAGGAAGCAAAAGCAAAGGCTAAAAAAAAAAAAATTCCAGTATAAAACTCAGCAAAATTGTACCACAAACAATAAATGTATGCATAATCCAGAAGTGAAAATAGACTGAGAAAAACAAACAGCTTAAAGGAAAACATTGATAAATGACAAAATGTTAATATGGGCTTTAGCTTATTTAATATTGATGGTGTGCTATTAAAAGACCGTTTCAAAATAGAATGCTTAAATTGTAGTTTTTATCAATTCCACTGAACTAAGTATTCACAACACAACAGATTTTAAGGTATTAACAATATAGAAAGGACTTGCAAATTTTTTAAAGATGAATACTCATCTAGCTCCAACATACCATTAGTATACTACAAATTTTTAAATTAATTAAATTCTTGAAACTGTACTATGATTATGCAAGTTTTCTTTTCCTCAGGAAAATTGATTAAAAATCTTATGAATAAAGAGTAAAATGATTCAGAATAAATTTAATAATTGTTTGATTGTCATTAGTTTTGGTTTGGTTGTTTGTTTTTTTGTACTGGGAATTGATCCCAAGGTCTTTTCACTGAGGTAAGTTCCCAGATAGTTTGGTTTTTCTTTTGAGACCTGATCTCCTTAAATCATTAAGTTGCCCAGTCTTATTTTATTTATTTATTTTTTATTTTAAAAGTAAAAGAACAAAAACACTAACAAACATACACACAGTAGCACAAGAACAGTACAAAAAACCGAACTACAGATAAGGTGGCAGGGGATCAACAATGATTGTTGTATTACACGTTGGTAGCTTCAAAGTGCATACTCAGGACAATACAAATAGACATACAAGATTGATCAAACAACTAATCACTGATTGTTTCCCACATCAATATGACATGAGACAATAGTGCAACCATGTCAGCCATCCTGCACATACATACATATCTACTCAGCTCTCCTCCTCTTCCTCCTATCCTTCCCTTCATCCCAATTGCTCTCTATCCTTGAGCAGACTCTCTTCATACCTACCAATCTATATTCTCACCTCCAGGTTCCTACATTAATGACATGTATGCTGTTTGCACATGCACATCTGATTTAACTCACTTATGCGTATGGTCTCTAATTGTGACCATTTGCCTATAAAAGCCCCTAGATTGTCTTCCTTTACAGCTGAATAGTATTCCATTGTGTAAAACTGCCATTTTTTTAATCCAGTCCTCTGTGGATGTACATTTGGGTTGTTTCCATGATTTAGATATTACAAATTGTGCTGCTATAAACATGGGTGCACATACATCAGAGTGATATGCTGTTTTCAGATCTTCTGGGAAAATACCCAAAAGGGGGTTAGCTGGGTTGAGTGGGACCTCTAGACCCAGTTTGCTGAGGAATCTCCAAACCGATCTCCACAGTGGTTTCTCCAGTCTGCATTCCCACCAGCAGTGCAGCAGAGTTCCTATTTCTCCACAGCCTCGCCAGCATTTGTTATTGGATGATTTCTTGATGCTGGCCAATCTTACCAGGGTGAGATGAAATCTCAATGTTGTTTTTATTTGCATTTCTCAAGTGACTAAAGATGTAGAGCATTTTCTCATATATTTATTTGCCATCTTTATTTCTTTATCTGAGAAGTGTGTATTCATCTCAGGTGCCCATTTCTGGATTGGGTCTTTGAATTTAGACAGGTTCATGTTTTTTAATCCTTTGCATGTTCTAGATAGAAGGCCTTTGTCTGAGGGACAGCCAGTTAGGATTTTTTCCCAATCTGTAGATTTTCTTTTTACTCTGCTGGTGATTTCTTTAGATGTGCAAAAACTTTTCAGTAAGATGAGGTCCCAGTTATTGATTCTTTGAAATGCTTCCCTTGCAGTTTCATTTTTGTTCATGAACTCTTGGCCTGCTCCTATGTCTTCAAGATTTTTATCTACCTTCTCTTCCAATAGACTCAGTGTTTCTACTTTAATATTGAGATCTGTGATCCACTTTGACTTGAGTTGGGTGCATGGTGATAGACTTGGGTCTATTTTCAGTCTTTAGCAAGTGGCAAGCCAATTTTTCCAGCACCATTTATTGAAGAGGCTATCTTTCTTCCAGTGAGCTTGTTTGGGCCCTTTGTCAAATATTAGGTGTTTGTGGGTTTTTTTGGTTGTGGCTGTATCTTACAGTCTGTTCCATTGATCCTCAGGTCTGTTTTTGAGCCAGTACCAGGTTGATTTTATTACAGTAGTTTTGTAGTATAATTTCAGGTCAAGGATTGTGATTCTACCTGACGTGACCTTGTGGCCCAGTATTGCTTTTGCTATTCTGGGTCTTTTCTGGTTCCAAATGAACTTAAGGCATATTTTCTCTAGATCTGTGATTTGCATTGATGGTAGTTTAATGGGAATTGCATTGAATCTGTACAACAATTTTGGTAGTATGGCCATTTTCACAATGTTGGTTCTTCCATACCATGAGAAGGGAATGTTTTTCCATTTATTGCAATCCTCTTCGATCTCTTTTTTCAGAGTACTGTAGTTAGTTTTCATTGAATACATTTTTACCTCTTTTGTTAGACTGATTCCTAAATATTTCATTTTCTTGGATGTTACTGTAAAAGGAATGGTTTCCTTAAATTCTCTCTCAGTGTGTTTGTTGCTTGTGTATAGGAATGCTATTGATTTTTGGGTATTGACTTTGTATCCAGCTACTTTGCTGAATTTGTTGATTAATTGAAGGAGTCTTCTTGTGGAGCGTTGGGGTCTTCCATGTAAAGTATCATGTCATCTGCAAATAGTGATAGTTTTACTTCTTCCTTTCTTTCCGTATTCCTTTTATTTCACTCTCTTGTCTAATTGCTCTGGCTAATGTTTCTAAAACTATGTTGAATAGTAGTGGTGACAGTGGACATCCTTGTCTTTTTCCTGCCTTTAAAGTGAAAGCTTTCAGTTTTTGTCCATTTAGTATGATGTTGGCTGTTGGTTTGTCATAGATGGCTTTGATTAAATTGGTAGAGGCCATCTATTCCTATTTTTTCTAGGGTTTTTAACATGAATGCATGTTGGACTTTATGAAAAGCTTTTCTGCATCTATTCAGATAATCACATGGTTTTTGTCGTTGGCTCTATTGATATGGATTATTACATTAATTGATTTGCGAATATTGAACCATCCCTGCATTCCTGGAATAAATCCAACCTGGTCATGGTGTATAATTTTCCTTATGATTCGCTGCATTGTATTTGCTAGTATTTTATTGAGTATCTTTGCATCTATGTTCATTAGGGAGATTGGCCTGTAGTTCTCTTTCTTGGTTGGGTCCTTCTCTGGTTTGGGTATTAGTATGATACTTGCCTCCAGAAATGAGTTAGGGAGTATTGTTTCCTTTTCAATTTCATTGAAGAGTTTGAGGAGTGTTGGCATTAAATCTTTACTGAATGTTTTATAAAATTCTGTTTTGAAACCATCAGGGCCTGGGATTTTCTTAGTTGGTAAGTTTTTAATGACATTTTGAATCTCATTAATTCATATTGGGTTGTTTAGGGTTTTTATATATTCCTGGTTCAACTTTGGTAATACATACATTTCTAGGAATCTGTCCCTTTCTTCTAGGTTTTCTATACAGTTGGAGTAAAGAATCTCAAAGTAGGTATTAATGATCTTTTGAATTTCTGTAGGCTCTGCAATGATTTCATCCTTTTCATTCCTTATTGCATCAATTTCAGTTCTTTCCTTTCTTTTTTTGAATATACTTTTTTTTTTTTTTTTTTTTTTTTTTGCAGTACTGGGGATCGAACTCAGGACCCTGCGCTTGCTAGGCAGGCGCTTATTCCACTGAGCTATATCCCCAGCCCCTCCTTTCTTTCTTTGATAAGATTGGCTAGAGGTTTACCAATTTTATTTACTCTTTCAAAAAACCAACATTTTGATTCACTCATTTTTTTTTTAGAGTTTTTTCATGTCAGTTGCATTACTTTCTGCCCTAAGCTTTACAATCTCCTCTCTTCTTTGGGCTTTGGGCTTGACTTATTCTTCTTTTTCTAAAAGTTTGAGGTGCAACATTAGGCTATTTATTTGTTCTCTTTCTGTTTTCTTTATGTGTGAGTTCATTGCTATAAATTTCCCTCCTAGGACTGCTTTCATTGCATCCCACAGATTCCTATAAGTTGTATTTGTATTTTCATTTGTTGGTGGGTATTTTCCAATCTCTTCTCTAATTTCCTTTGTGATCCATTGGTTATTCAGGCCGTTGTTGTCTAATTTCCAAGAATTTATAAAGCTTTTGGAATTCCCTTTGTCATTAATTTCCAATTTCTTTGCACTGTGGTCAGATAATATGCATGGGGTAATTTCAATCCTTTTGCATTTAGATAGGTATGCTCTATGGGCTAGAATGTGGTATATTTTAGAGAAAATCCGATGTGCAGCTGAGAAATATGTGTATTCTGGTGTTGTGGGATGGAACACTCTAAACATCTACTAAGTTCATTTTTTCACACATTTGGTTCAGGTCAATTATATCTTTGCTGAGTTTTATCCAGTTGACCTGTCTCCTTGTGTCACAGGGGTATTTAGGTCCCCTATTACAATGGTGTTTTTGTTTATTTGGTTTATATGTCCATTATGATTTACCTAACGTAGTTTGGTCCTCCAGTATTTGGTGCATACATGTTTAGGATTGGTATCTCTTCCTCTTGCAGTTTTCCCCTAACTAGTATATAGTGGCCTTCTTTGTCTCTTTTGATTGTTATCAGTTTGAAGTTTACATTGTCTGCAAACATAACAGCTACCCCTGCTTTTTTCTGGGAACCTGTTGCATGGAGGATTGCTTTCCAACCTTTGACTTTCAGTCTATGGATTTCATTTGAGTAAAGTGTGTTTCCTGTATAGAGCATATTGTGGGATTCTGGCTCTCTCTCTTTTTTTTTTTTTTTGCAGTACTGGGGATCGAACTCAGGACCCTGCGCTTGCTAGGCAGGCACTTATTCCACTAAGCTATATCCCCAGCCCTGGATTCTGTCTCTTTATCCGCTCTGCCAGTCTGTTTATTTTTTTTGAGTGGTGAATTGAGGCCATTTACATTGATGGTTATAACTGTTATACTTTGGCTTATTCTTGTCACGCTGTTTACTTGATGTTGCTTTCCTACTTTTGCTGTTTAATTTCTTGTTCTATTTAAGGGTTCGTTTCTATTGTTGTTCTTGGGATTGTGGTCCCTTTTTTCTCTGTCTAGAATATCTTTCAGTACTTTTTGTAATGTTGGTTTGGCACTCTTTGCTTCATCTTGCAGCTGTTGGATTGTTTTCTCCTGGTTCCTTGTTGACTTTAAGAGATCCTTCCTTTCATGGTCATTAGCTGTCAGGTTGTCTTCAAGATCTGAAATTCTATCTTCAGATTCATTCAAGCAGTTTTTCAAGCTTTCAATGGCAGTTTTCATTTCCTGGAAATCTTTTTGAGACTATTTCATGTGTTCTAATTCACTCCTGAATTGCTCATTTCACATTTCCATTTGTTGCCTTTGATCTTCTAGTCTCTTATCTGTTTTTTCTCTGTATGTGCGGAGCATTTCTTCCATTATTATTTTCATTTCATTTATTGCCTGAGAAATTATTTCAGATTTAATCTCTTCTATGGCTTGATGGAGTTGTTTCTTTATTACAGATGTGATCATTTCCGAAATTTCAGTTATGTGGTTTCCTAGTTCTCCTATGTCATTGTGTCCTATACTTTTTCTGGTTGGAGGTGTGTTCTGAGACTGCATTATGCCTCTTCATTTTGTCTTTTTGAATGTCAGATGACTGGTGCTGAGCTTCTGAGTACCCAGGCAGCTCACTAAGGACTCTAGGGACCCTAGTTTACCTGGATGTTAAAAATAAACCCACGGTGGTAGCAGACTGTGGACCATTGGGCCCAGGTACCCCAGGCAAATGCTGGGGTGCTTGGCTCAGACCACAGCTGCGATAGTGGGAGAGTGCTGGGCTTCAGTACCCGAGTGTCCAGTGTGTGGACGAGAAGAGTGTGGGTCTCAGCCTTGAAGCCTATGGTGGTTAGGCAGCAGTTTCTCTTTCGGGATCCTCAGGTAGCTAATCAGGGTGTAGCAGCGCCCTCCTTCCCAACTCCGAGGACCCCAGAGCCTGAGGCTGATTCCTCTCTGCAGGTCTCAACCACCAGCATGGACAGGCCCTCCCAGTTGGATTTCCTTCCTAACTTCAAGGTGTGGAGCTTGCCAGAGGACAAGGGTTGTGCTGCTCATGTGTTGTCGCAGGTCGCTGGAGAAAGGTCCTAGTCGCAGAGCCGGGAGGCAGGCAGTAAAACGCCTGCCACCCAAGTGTCTGTGAGTCCAAGTTTGTCTCTGGTTAATGGTCCCAGTCACACAGCCGGGGTGTGGGCAGGAAATGTCGTGCCTCCCAGGTGTTTGGGCGAGTCTGCCTTTGTCTCTGGGTGAAGGTCCCAGTCGCACAGTCTGGGCACGGGCAGGAAACGCCATGCCTGGGCACGGGAAACTGTGCAACTGTGACCGTTAACCAGAGACAAAGGCGGACTCACGCAGACACCTGGGTGGCAACTGCCTGTGCCCCAGCTGTGTGACTGGGACCTTTAACCAGAGACAAAGGCAGACTCGCTCAGACAATGGGTGGCAGGCAGTAAAACGCCTAATAACTAATATGTAAATCTGGGTATAGAATACCTGGGGATCCTTGTTTTATTCTTGAAACATTTTAGTACATTTGCAATCATACTTACAAATATATATTGTATTTATACAAATTATGTCACATCAACTGGATATTGTAATTACTATTTAAATATATACTATAAGCAAGTAATGCAATACAGTACATGGAATGCCAACTTCAGAAATTACAATGACTTTCTTTAGGTAGTGATATTTTAGTGAATGTATGATGCTAAGTCTAGCTCTATTTTGCAAATTGTGAGTTGCTAAAACAAAACGCCCCAAAAGTGTACCTTAGAGTAAGGGGGGTTAATTTTGTTTCCAGTTTCTGCGGCTCTGGCTCATGGCTGGCTGGCCCTAAGGCAGCAAGTGATGAAAAAAGGGCATATTGGAGTAGAACTGCTCAGTTCATAGTGTCAGAAATCGGAGAGACAAGTAAACAATACCAGAAAAGAAGGGATCGGAGACTAGATAGTCTTCTGGATCATAACTCCATGATGTGCAGAGACACATACAGAAGTGTGCTTTTCTACTCTCCCAGGTGTATCTCATGCCAATCAAGTTGGCAGTCTAAATCAATGACGGTGAACCTTTTAGGGCTTTCAGTGATAGCAAACATCTGACTGCAACATGTGTGTGCCAAGGTTTGCCATCAGTGGTCTAGATTATACACTATCCATTTCCAAATCTAGTTCAAAATTTTAGGCTAACAAAACTGATAAAAACAGTAGAACTGAAAAAAATGTGTTGTGCGTTTGTGGGATATGAAACGATTCACTGCATGCCAAACATGGTATAAAAGGTCAAACTGGACACAGAAATATACATATTTTCCATGCATGTCAAGTTATCTTTTCATGAGGGTACATCATAAATCCACATTCTGCAAAGATTTATATCATTCAGCACCTATCTTAGAACTATAATGAAAAAATATACTCAATAAACAGTTGATGCATTATTGTTTTCTGTTTAAAAAAATCTCCTGCATACACATATGATATATATTTTAAAATATAGATTGAATTGTAAATCATTGTTCATCCTAGCTGATAAAAGGAATGTATAGCATCACAGGTAAATATTACATGAAAATAGACAATTACATTTCTGCATTATCTGACATTGATTTTTTGCTGAGAACATTGGATTGTACTAATGATATATATGTCATTATAGGAAGTTTCCTCTTTCATTATAATAAGAGGAAAATAAACTAGAACTTCAATAAATGGAAAAACATCCCCTGCTCATGGTTAGGAAGAACCAACATTATGAAAACGGCCATACTACCAAAATTGTTGTACAGATTCTATGCAATTCCCATTAAACTATCATTAGTATACAACACAGATCTAGAGAAAACATGCCTTAAATTCATCTGGAACCAGAAGAGACCCAGAATAGCAAAAGCAATCCTGGGCAACAAGGACAAGTCAGGTAGAATCAAAATCCCTGACCTGAAATTATACTACAAAGCTACTGTAATAAAATCAACCTAGTACTGGCTAAAAAACAGACCTGAGGATTAATGGAACATACTGGAAAATTCAGCCACAACCAAAAACACACTTAGCCACCTCATATTTGACAAACAAACTCACTGGAAAAAAAAATGATAGCCTCTATAATAAATGGTGCTGGAACAATTCGCTTGCCTCTTGCTGAAAATTAAGAATAGACCCAAGTCTATCACCATGCACCAAACTCAAGTAATAGATCACAGATCTCAATATTAAAACAGAAATTCTAAATCTATTGAAAGAGAAAGTAGGTAAAAATCTTGAAGACATAGGAGTAGGCAGAGAGTTCATGAACAACAATCAAACTGCAAGGAAAACACTTCAAAGGATCAGTAACTGGGACCTCATCTTACTGAAAAGTTTTTGCACATCTAAAGAAAGCACCAGCAAAGTCAAAAGAAAACCCACAAATTAGGAAAAAGTCCTAGCTGGCTTTCCCTTGGACAAAGGTGTTCTATCTAGAACATATAAAGAATAAAAAAACATGTACCTGTCCAAATCCAAAGACCCAATCCAGAAATGGGCATCTGAGATGAATACACATTTCTCAGATAAAAAAGTAGAAATGTCAAATAAATATATGACAAATTGTTCTACATTTTTAATAATTTGAGAAATGCAAATAAAAACAACATTGAGATTTCATCTCACCCCAGTAAGATTGGCCAGTAATAAGAAATCATCCAATGACAAATTCTGGCGAGGCTGTGGAGACATAGGAACTCTTCTGCACTGCTGGTGGGATTTCAGACTGGTAAAACCACTGTGGAGGGAAGTTTGGAGATTCCTCAGCAAACTAGGTCTAGAGGTACCATTCAATCCAGCTATTCCCCTTCTGGGTATTTTCCCAGAAGATTTGAAAACATCATATCACTGTGATATATGTGCACCTGTGTTTATAGCAGCGCAATTTGTAATAGCTAAATTGTGGAAGCAACACAAAAGTCCATCCACAGAGGATAAAAAAAAAACTGTGGCATTTTTATATAATGGAATATGACTCAGCTTTAAAGAAAGACAAATTTGGGGCTTTTATAGGCAAATGGTCAAAATACTCATACGTGAAATAAATCATAGGTACACAAGCAAGCAACGTATTGTATCACTAGTATAAGCACCTGTAAGTGGGAATATAAATTAGTAGTTATGAAGGGAATCTGCTTAAATGTAAAGAACAAATGGGATGAGAGAATGGAGAAAAGGAAGAAAGGGAGAAATGTGTATGTATGTATGTATGTATGTGCAGGATGGCTAATATGGTTCCACTATTG
Source organism: Dinomys branickii (assembly GCA_004027595.1). Taxonomy (NCBI): domain Eukaryota; kingdom Metazoa; phylum Chordata; class Mammalia; order Rodentia; family Dinomyidae; genus Dinomys; species Dinomys branickii. Next base: position 1,989 of record PVLD010027659.1, on the reverse strand, counting down.
TCTCATGTCACTTTATGGTAAGGAACAGTTAATGATTGTTTGTTTGATCAAGATGGTATGTCTATATGTGTTTACCTGAGCATACACTTTGAAGTTATCAATTTGTAATAGAGCAACCATTGTTAATTCCCTGTCACTTTGTCTGTAATTCAATTTTGATTGTACTGTTCTTGTGCTACTTTGTGTCTCTTTGTTAATGTTTCCCTCTTTTTTTGTTGTTCTTTTTTCATACTTTAAAAAGATCAAAAAAAGAAACATCGTGTATACAACACATAAACCTATGTCTGAACCTTATTGATACTACATTTCAGTTCTATGAATACAAAGTTATGTACTGAAGTGTTTATGTTGTTTTAATGCATTCAACTATAAACTGTATTTAAAATGTCCTTCCTACCATACAGGCCAACTATGAATATTTATGTGCATGCAAAACAGCTAGCATGATGTTCAAGTAATTGTTATATTAATTTTTCATATGTTATGGCATTTATTTTATTTGAAATTCACTTCTTTATATAAAATCTTATAAGGTTCTGATTCAGTGAGAATTCTCTAGTAAATTTTCTTTATTATGTGTTCTTCATTTATGGACTATATCCTTTAGCTTACGCAGTCTCCAAACCACATTCATGTTTTCTTCTCGATTTTGATTGAGACTCCCTTTATTTGTAGAGCAAGTTCTGATCTACGTTACTAGATTCTGATGCTTTTTGCACTTTTTTAATTATTCAGGACTCATATGTTGAGTCTGCATAAAGTGAGTTTGAACACACAATACCTGAAGTATTTTTATGATTTAATAATTTTTGAAAGGATATTGAATGCTTACATCACTTTGGAGATTTAAATGAGAATTATGAGATAATTTGACCTATTTAGTTTGGACTCATCTTTTCATATATGTAGATAGATGTTAAACATAATTTGTATATTATATATATATATATATGCATATAGATCTTATCTTTTAAATAGTAAGTTGCATTTTCTTCATTAAAATATATTAAATATTTGGAGAAAGAGGAAGAGTAGCCTAATATTTCTTTTGAGTTCAACCTAAGAGTTAATGAGCCGATAAGCACAAGGCTTCATTTAGAGATCATGGTTGTATGGAAACAGACCAGTGCCAAATAGTTCTCTGAGAGTCATGAAGAAACAACAAGAACAAAAATGTATAATAGTATTGGACACACATAACTGCATGGGAGAGCAGAAGTGAGTATCCTATCTTTTCTCTGCATGCTTTAATACATGACGTCCATTGTATACACAATTATAAATTAATCTTATAAGTCAAGTTCCAGCCATATTTAAGATATTGGCTAAACATCGTAGCCAAATAAATATCCTAAATGTCTCTATACTTTCTAAAGAATACCTTAGAAGATATATTTGTAAAAGGGATAGGCTATTACTATCTGTTAAACCACTCACAGCATTTTAAGAATATGTCACTTTTATTGACATTATATTAAACTTGTCTAAGATGACCTTGCAATTGGATTTGGGTAGGGAGAAGCCATAAGCTATGAGCTGGCTATCTGAGACAAATAATTCTGATTCCCATGGAAACCAATGGATTAAAGCCATACAATATAAGTATGCTTTTTCATTTCATTAGCACACTACAATAACAAAGTCATGAGTTTCTAATTCACAAATATAAGCATACAATTCATTCAAAATCTTACAATTTCACTGAAAATCTACATAAATGCAGGAAACATGTTTTTTTATTTTTATTTTAAAAGTAAAAGAACAAAAATATATTAACAGACACAAAGCAGCATAAGAATAGTACAATCAAAATTGAGTTACAGACAAGGTGACAGGGAATCAACAATGGTTGTTGCATTACATATTGATAACTTCGAAGTGTATACACAGGAAAACAGATATAGACAAGCAAAATTGATCAAACAAATAATCAACTATTCCTTATAATAAAGTGACCTAAGTCAGTAGTACAACTATGTTAGATATGCT
>PVLD010027658.1:0-20460 GCA_004027595.1 Dinomys branickii | reverse complement strand
AAAGGTATAGCAACAGGTGAAGGAAGACCTGGTTGCAAAGCTCCCATTAACATCATGGTTTTATTTATTGCTCTAAGATCTTGTAATAATCGCCATTTACCTGATTTCTTTTTTATGACAAAAATAGGAGTATTCCAAGGTGAATTACTAGGAATTATATGACCAGCTTCAAGCTGCTCCTGTACCAGCTGTTGTGCAGCTATTAATTTTATAGAAGACAGAGGCCATTGATCGACCCATACAGGCTCCTCAGATAACCATGTAGTTTTTTTTTTGTATGAGTCACAGGAGTATCAATGGCCCCTATGGAAAATGGCCGAATCCTGTTCTATCCAATTTTGGAGTAGCTTCCATAGGTGTTGTTATCCCAGTATGATCCTTACCTAGGCCTTGACCTGGTATAAATCCACTTCTCAACATTTGAGTAGTAACCACACAATCAGGGCTGCCCATAATCATGCCCATTTGAGATAACAAATCTCTTCCCCATAGATTTATTGGTAAACCAGATATAACATAAGGTTGTATAGTACCTTTATTTTCTTCCAAATCTTTCCAAGTTAATAATTTTGAACTTCTTTCTGGGTTTTGATTTTGTCCTATGTCTTGTAGGTGAGTCATAGTGATGTCTAAAGGCCAAGCCTTGGGCCAAACCTCTTTTTTAATAATAGTAACATCAGCACCTGTATCAATTAATCCAGAGAATTCTTTACCATCCAACCATAGAGTCATGAGAGGTTTATGTGCAGAAATAACTTTTGCCCAATATACATCTGACGGGCCAAATCCTTTATTACCTCGCTGTTGCAAGGCAATTTTATTAGGGGTTTGAATTAGAGGCAAAAGCAATAATTGTGCAAATCTTTGTCCTGTTTGTATAGTATTAATAAATTTAGGAGAGGATGTCATAACCTTAATTTCACCTGTATAATCATTATCTATAACTCCTGGGAGGTTGAATACCATTAAGTGTAGAACTATTACGTCCTATTATGAGACCAAAGGTACCCTCTGGTAGAGGTCCAAAAATTCCTGTAGGAAGAGCCTGAATCCCCATTTCAGGTGTTAATACTGTGTGGGTGGTGGAACTGAGGTCCAAACCTGCGCTACCTGTTGTGGCTCTGCAGAGATCTGAAATGGATTGTTGTTGCTTTGTGATGAATTGTTGGTTTGTGGAACAAATTTGAGCGCCCCATAAATTTGTCTGGGTTTGGGTATGGTTGAGTGCCCCATAAATTTGTCTGGGTTTGGGTATGGGGGACTGGGGCTGGCCCCGATTCCCGTTTCCCTGAATCAGAATTAATTTTTTGCCTTCAATATCTCTTTTTGATTTACACTCTTTAGACCAGTGTGTTCCTTTCTTGCATCTAGGAGAGGTTCCTGGTGTCTTTGTTTTAGAGTTGTCAATAGAACCTTTGTTATAGTTTTTGGCAAAATGACCAATTTCTCCACAAGTAAAACATTTGTTTCTATTTTGTTGAGATAAAAACTGCCGGACTGTATACCCTTGTAGAGCCGCAGCCACAGCAAGACCTTGCTGATAAACAGTTCCAATGTCAGAACAAAGGCATATTCTGAATTGCTGGTTGTTCTAAAGCCTCATTTTGAATATTTTCTTGTAAAATAGTTTTGCCTTTTTTAACTACATTAGCAATTGTATCATCAAAATTCCTATGAGATAAAATTTCATCAATTAAATTTCAATATGAAAAAGTAGTTACCGGAACCTTTTCCGGCCCAAAAACTGTATAATAAACCTTAAGTGCATCACCAACTATTTTTCATCTCTTTGAACTGATTGTTCCCTCAATAGGAAACCAAGGACAAACTTCATTAATATAATCAAAAAATTCAAATAACTGTTTATATTTAACCTTTGCTCCTCGTGCCTGGAGAGCTTTTTCTAGCTCTTTAACATTGCTTGTCCCATTATGCGCTGTCCTTACCGAGGTACATCAGACGCAGCAGGTTCCTGCGTCAGACCGATCCTCTTCTACTCCAGTCTTGTCGGAGGCGGGCGCACGACTTCTTAGAACAGCGTCCTCACTGGTTCCCCCGTACTCGAGCCCCATGTTGGGCGCCACTTGTCCCGACCCGCGGGTAGTCAACGAAGGCCCTAGAGGGGGAGTGGGATGGAAAAGAGACAAGGGACACAAGAAACGGAGACAAGACAGGAGTCTGATCAAGCCTCGTTTATTGAGGGGAAAGCTTGGGCTTATATACATGCGGGAATGGGGATTGACTTCAGTAGGTAACTAGGCAACGGAGGGAGGTTCAGATATCACGCGAGGGTGGTCAGAGCATCAGGCGATATTACGTAATTAACAGGAAATTGACCATATATAGAAGTCACAGGAAACTAACCATACATGGAAACTACAGGAAACTGACCATATATGGAAACTGGAACTTAATTCTCAAGATGGCTAATAGTTTACAAAATGGATGCCAACCGCAGGTCTCTCAGCGGTCTCCCACATTTAGTGATCCTCATAGGAAAAAGAGCAGAAGTATAAGGAATGGGAGTTAAGTTATAAGGTTGTGTGCGTGGGTTTTGCTTGAACTGGAAGTTTCCACAGAAGAGCAGAGAGTCTCCAGCTGATGAGGATTCCCACTTCTTCCCAGCATTGCTTCTATCCCAGCTGTGACAGAAGATTTTAAGCAACAAGTAATGAATTAGAAGAATGAGAGAAATATGAAATTAATACCTGGGTTTTAAAGGGTCATAATAAAAATATGTTAGATGCATCTATGAAAATACCACATTGAAACTCAATATTTGTAAATACAGAGGCACTAATAAAAAAATATAGGGATAGGGGTGTGACTTAGTGGTACAGCTCTTGCCTTAAATGCACAAGGCTTTGGGATTGATCCGCAGCACATATATATATATATATATGGAAAAAAGATTGTAACATGTAGACCAGAAGCTATGAGAAATTCCTGGGAGAAGATGGTATATGATTGAAGATGGGAAACTTCAGGTCAACTGCCTAAAGATGATGACAACCACACATTTGCATTTCTGTGCTGCATTCTTATGTCATTTCCTTGTTAAAGTGTTGTGGAATATGACAAAGTCCACCATGATTCCTTCCTGTGTGTGGCTGTCATCACAATACCAAAACTGTGCCCCTGTGAAGCTGCTGGGCTCTGTGGTTACCTCCGGGTACTTAATTGGTATTCTAGAGCAGCAGCAACCAAGTGGAGTCCTCGTCTCTCTGCCTGTTCGTCCCCTCCCTGCTGTTCCATGGGGCAGCAGCTACAGGAGCCAGAGTCTAGGAGCAGGGAGTGCTCTAGACAGGAAGCCACACCCAGGAGGAGCAGGAGCCCCCGTGCCCAGACCACCACCTGCTGGCTCTTTCTACCTGCGGTTCTTGCACCCTTCTGCTCCCTGATGCTTTTAAGTGAGCAGGACAGACACATTATTCAAAGCATCTAAAGGACAAGCATTTAATCAATCATCATGTAGTTACAGAAAGCCACCACCAAGAAAAAAGACCAAATTAACAACAAAACCAAACCAATAAAATTTATACCTAAGGCGGTAGCATTCATAGGTCAAATGGGGACCTGAGAACGTACAGTATAGAACCCAGGGCAAACTGACACAGAGAAGTGGCAGACGGCATCGCAGAAGCTAAGACTGTTGTCAAGGAGATAGTATAGATACTGGCCATCCCTAGAGAAATACAGATTTGTGTCTGTGTGTTGAAAGTTAAGGGTAACCAACAAAGAAATAGAAATGGAATATATAACTTCCAAATTAGTAGAGGAAAACTGTGGAAGAAAAATTTTAATCTAACAAAATCAGGGAAGGAGAAAAGCCCAAAGCCCTGGGCGACTGGAAGACAATGACATCAGCGATCAAACTGACTAGGACTAAATGTGCTAAAACCTGCGGCTCGCCGGCTGGTGCTGCGCGGCCATAACGCCAGCACCCGCGAAGCCCGGGGCAGGTGGCTCACAAGTTCAGGCCCAGCTTGGGAAACTGAAAGACTTCATGTGAACTTCTCTCAAGATAAAAAAAATTTTTAAAGAGCTGGGGATGTAGCTCAGTGCCAAAGCCCTAGGTACAATGCCCGCTAGTGCCCCTGCTCCCAAAAAGAGCCACAACATTCAAGTAGGAATTTACGAAAGAGAGAGAAGTGCAACATAAAGGCAAGTTAGATAGTAGTTGGACAGGTAATAGTTCAGGGTAATAAGGGAACACTCCTAAGAAAGCACAAATCGTTTCTTTCTGTGAAGAACATGGTTTATAAAGTATGGGCTGAGAGCAGTACATGAGCTTGAAAAGCATGGTGCACACGGTCGCACTGGGAGACACATAACGTATCCGTCGGGGTGGAGTTTTTGCCCTTCTAGAAAAGTTGAAGCAGAGATGATTCAGGAACTCATGAAACATTCAAATCATTTTATTTTTATGCCTCGAATAATTATCTAAATCTGGAGCAATGGTGCCCTTTCCATGGATCCTAGAGAGCAAGACATACTGTTCTGGGATTTGCTGTTTCTGATTTTATGCCACGTGGCTCTTTTATTTCTGACCTGAGTTAGTGTCCTAGCCAAGTAAATCAGAACCTGTTTAGCTTTTACAGAGGGAAGCGTGTGTGCATGTGTGGGGTGTGTGTGTGTGTGCTGGGTTTTTGAGTTGCTTCTGGCAAACTGTCTTTGTCCCAAACTCCGTCCTCAACAAGAACTGAAAACATTGTGGCAGACTTGAGAAATACTGTGACATCTATTGTACCGAGTGCTGGACCGGGTGGGCCGGGGCAACAAGGTGTCTGATTTGAGCAACTGAATCACCAAGCCTTATTTATTCCACACGTACAAAAGAGTGCTTTTACAGGTCTAGCATTGACGTCTTTTCTTTGAGGATTAAAATTTATGTGCATTTTTTGAGAAGACTTACAACCATAAATGTATTCTGTTTTAAATGTTAATGTTCTCCTAACGTGTGCCCCTGATTTTATTTTCCTTTACACGTGGCAGCACTGCCCACCGCTTCAGAGATCCTGGCCGAAGTTGAAAAATCAAAAAGAACCAACGTGAGCCCAAACCCACGGAGCTGTGCTGAGAGGGCCCCGGGCATCGGAAAAGGCGCGAGCGCGCAGGTTCCCGGGAAGAGGGCCGTGCGGAGCTTGCACCGGCGGCTGGAGGATGCCCAAGGCTCCCCGCCAGACTTCCAGTTTGGGGATAGTCCTTGCAAGCACCAGGGCATTTCGCCGAGGACTCTTTCCCCTGAGTTGGCGCCGTGGGAAGGCGGGGGAGGCCTGGCGCTGCGCGGGGCCGTTGGAGATGAGCGCGCCCCACGGTGTAGTCCCGGGCCCCCCGAGTCGGGATCCTTGCTCGGGACCTTCCCCACGCCCAGCGAGAGCCCGGGCTTTGAGCCGGCCGGGGAAGATGCTGCCTGGGCACCCAGCCGAGGTCGGGGTATTCCGGAGACGCCGGTGAAGGACTGGGGGCCTCGCGGCGACTCGTTCACCTGGCTCTCGAGCAGCGCCACTTTGCCCTGCCACAGCCTGGAAGTGTCGTTTTTGTACGACCAGCCCCCGGGAACTCTGGATGTGCTGGGTGGCCCCAGGAAGTTCCAGCAGTTCTCAGCAGCCAGTTGTCTTTCAGATGCGGAGACAAAAGGTCCGCTGCCCAAACATCACACAGACCCAGCTCCGCGTGAAGCCAGGTGTCCCCAGCAAGGGAGGCCAGGCGGGACCCGGGGACGCCCATCCCCACCGAAGGCTGCTCAGGGGAAGCCGGAGCTGGGAACTCGGAGCGGCCCCCTGCCGGCGGCTGCGGGTGGGCAGCCTTCCATAGCCCGGACTGCTCACCTGTCCGCTCAGCAGGACAGCGGCTTTGACAGCCCCTGCATCCGCCCGGACTAATGGTGCTGAATCTGAGAAGACTCACTAACCTAGCACAAGAACATTGAAAGAGGAGACTTCATACTAAAAAACTGGGCTTTGCCTCCTTTTAGATGTTTTAATAACTTATGTGTATTCTCATAAAACTACTTGGTCTTCCAAAGGCCAGGGTGTGTGTGTGATCTGCTTTTGTGTGGTGCTTGTATTTGGTTGCTAAACCATCTACTTTTATACTTCTAAATTGGCTCACTCTGTTATGTTATTTAAATAAAATTGCATCTAATCTGTGCACTTGTCATGAATTATTTTGTACTGGGTGATATAGAAATGTTGTATCGATAGCATTATGCTTGAAATTCTCCTAGGAAAAGTACAATATAAAGTTTACTTGCATGTATGACCAGCCAAATCTGATTTTTAAAGTTAGCCATGTTTATAAGGCAATGGACTTAAAATAGATGTACTTTTCCTGAGAATATCTATGTAAAATTTCAACCTTGTTTTTGAAAGAGGTTTTGTAGCCAGGGCATATTGGTGTATGTTTGCAATCCCAGCACTGGGAGGCTGAGGAAGGAGGATGGCCGTTGAGTTCAAGACCAGCCTGGACTATAGAGTGAATTCAAGGTCAGCCCGAACTATGTATATAGTAAAACCCTGTCTCAACCTGCCCCCCAATAAAGAGATTTTGTGACAAAATGCACAGCTATATCCTCGTTTCATTATTTAAAATATTAATCTCAACTTTTTCAGTTGATATTTGAGTTACTTTAAAGTACCTGTGACATCCAGAGACTTTGTCTCTTGTGTGACTTCACATTTTTCTTTCACCTGAAATCCTTTTTGGAAATTAAAATAAGCTTTTTTATGCAGTGAAAAATGTGCCGCTATTACTTTTTCCATTTGTAGTCCAGCATCTGCTAACTTGCTGATGTTGTGGCTTGAAGTTGTAATTCTGAACTGAAAGATCGCAGAAATGAATGACTACGTCAGTGCCACTGTTTCTAGGTTCAAGAGGAGTAAGAAAATGTTGGGGGTATCCCAGCGAGTCTGCAGTTTTGGACTGTAGTTTATGGTTATATTTTGGAGTTAACCCAGTGAGTTTTTCCACTGGTGGCGGTGGTGTGGATGGCAAGCACATCCTCTGATTGCCAGCTCTAAGGAGCAACAACCCGGAAATGAAACTTGTAGAACTGGCGAAGCTCCCTCACCTTGACGGGTGACCAGAGGTAGATGAGCCCCAAACCCTGTGCTGAGCGTCAGTGTTCAGCACTGCCCATCGATGGTGCTGCCCATCGATCGGGACCCTGTGGAGCCCAGCTCTCAGGCGAGGGCAGATAGGAGGGAGGTGGATGCCTCTTAGGTGGTGCAGTCACATAAACCCAATGTTGTGTTGATCTCTTTCAGTATGTTGCTGGGTTTCATTCGCTCATGCTGGATTAAGAGTTTTTGTGTGTATATTCACAAGGGTGTTGGTTTCTTGGCTTTTTTCAGATTTTGGTCTTTCCTAGGTGAAGGGTAACACTGGTCTAACCAAGGATGAGTTGAAACTTTTGTTTTTGTCTTTTCAAGACAGGGTCTTGCTATGTAGTTCAGACTGGCCCTGAGCTCACTGTAGCCCAGGCTGGTCCCGAACTCACAACAATCCTCCTGCCTCAGCCTCCCGGTGCTGGGATTACAGGCATGTGCCACCATGCCCAGCGGAAGGGGAGAACTGAAGGACTGCTGTTATTTATGTGGCCAGAACTCACTAGGTAAAGACATGTAGTCCACGTGTGTACGCAGGGGGAGATTTTAAAGTCATAGTTAACTTTCTGGTGACAAAGTTATTGACAGTTTTCAGGTCTTTATTGGGTGTTGATAGTTTTTTACTTTTGAGGAATTCGACGATTTCTTCTGAGTAGTCTGATTTACAGACAGCAAGTTGGTCCCGGTAGGCCCTCAGTTTCAGTACCCAGTAATGGTGTCACCTCTTTCATTCTTGATTTTGGGATTCGATGTCACTTCATTTTTCTTAGTCTAGCTAAATGTTCCTCAAGTTTGATTTTTCCCTCAAAAAACTTTGGTTTTGAAAAATTTTTTTCTATTGTTTTTTGTTTCCTTTTCCGTTGATTTCCCCGTTTTTGTTTTTGTTTTTTTTCCTTCCTTCTGTTTGCTTTAGGTTTAATTCACCCTTCTGTATTCTAAAAGTGGGAGTTTAGATTACTGATGTAAAACTGTTCTAACGAGTTAAAAACTCCGAGTGGCCTCTACACATTAAGCTGCACCTTATAATTTCTCATACACTGTGGTTTTGCCTTATTTCCAAGAATTGAGGATTTTCCAAATCTCTTTTTGTTTTATATTTCTTTGCTATTAGAGAGTACACTTTGAGTGATTCCAGTCCTTTAATTCTCTTGAGACTTGTTTGATGGTCTGCCTGCCCAATGGCCCATTCCAGAGTATCCACACCTACTGGAAACTGTTTGTCATGGGATGGAGACTTCAGAAACATCAGTTAACAGTGTTGGTGAGGTCTGCTACAGCTGTGCTGGTTTTCTGCCTTTTTGTTCTTTTAGTTATCAAGGATGGCTGTAATTGTTAAATTGTCAGTGCCTTTCTATCAGTTTTTACTTCATGTATTTTAGGGACCGGTTGTTGTTTTTACATGACCTTTATATTTGTTACATCTTTCTGATGTACTGGACATTTTATCACTATTATTGGTCACTAATAATATTTCTTTGTGCTGGGGATATAGCTCAGTTGCGCAAGTGCCTGCCTGGCAAGCACAAGGTCCTGTGTTTAATTCCTGGTACTAAAAAAAAAGATGCATAATAATATTTCTTATTATAAAGTCCACTTTGCCTGTCACTGCTACAGCCACTCCAGCTCTCTTGTGTTTACCACTTGCATGCGCCCTTCCTTTCTCCTCACTGAAACACAGTACGTGCAACCGTAAATGGGGGGAGGAGAGATTTATTCTGGCTCACAGCCAGTCGATTGGCTCCAAGGCAGAGTGGCACGGCTCGGGGGCAGAGGAGAAACAGCACGTATGTAGGGGCAGGAAGTAAAGAGAGGTCACAGGAGGAAGGAGTGACCTCCTCCTCCAGTCAGGCTTCACCCCCAGCGTCACACCCAGCTGTAAACTCCAGTGGCTGAATATAGTGTCTCACCTCCACCATCCAGCCACCACCCAAAGCTTCACCTAGGAGCCCATGAGGCTCTGGGAGACATGGAGATGTAAACCACAACAGCATAAATCTTCTTCCATCCTTGTCCGTCCTTTGATCTCATTTGCATCTTGAAGTGAGTTTATTTCAAGTTCATTTTGGAAGGACAGTATCTGATGGGCTCAGAATTCTTGTTCCACAGCCCCCTTTTCACTATGCCATTCCGCTGTCTTAGGGCCACCATTGCTTACGCTACAAAGTTAGTTGTTGACCACATTGTTCTCTGCTGATGAGTTGTTTTTCTCTCATTGCTTTTCAAGATCTTCTCTTTGACTTTCAACAGTTTGAACAGGTATAGGACTGCATTTAATTCTGTCTTGTCTTACTTAGGTTTGGTTGAGCTTCTGGGGTTTGCACATTAACCCTTTCTGAAAATCAAGTTTAGGCCAGGTGTGGGGGTGCACACCTGTTATCCCAGCCCTCAGAAGGCTGAAGCAGGAGGATCACCACAAGTTCAAGCCCAGCCTGGGCTACCTAGAAAGTTCAAATCTTGTCTGAGTTACATAGCAAGACCCTGTTTTCAAAAACAAAAAAACAAAAAATGAAGTTGAGCTTTTGTGGCTACCATTTCTTCAATTTTTTTGGTAAAGTTTGTTTTCCTTTTTTTTTAGTGCCTATTAACTTTATAAAATATCAAGTTTCAGTGTGTATGTTTTGATCATGTCCATTCCCCCACTACACTCACTCACACACTCACCTGCCTAGTACCTGCCTCTTGTCTGATAATAGTCTCCCTTCTATGTTCATGCCATCTTTTCGTAGATTCCACATGTTAGGGAGACCATATGATACTTGTCTTTCTGAGTCTGGCTTGTATCAGTCAACATGGACGATCTGTCCATTTTCCTGTACATTACAAAATTTTGTTCTTTATTGCTCAATAATATGCGATTGTGCTACGTTATCTATGCTACATTTTCTTCAGCTATTTATCTGTTGATGGATGCCTAGACTGGTTCCACATCTTGGCTATTGTGCATTGCACTGCCAAAAATATAGGTATGCAGGTTTCTCTGTAGTGTGCTGAGTTCTTGCCTTCAGGTACTGTCTTGGTTACTTTTCTCTCGTTGCTGAGACAAAATACCCAACACCCAAAATGAAGAAAGGAGAGGTTTATTTAGCTTATATTTTGTGGGGATTTCAGTCCATACTTGGCTGCTTCAGAGGCAGAGCGGCACATAGCAGAGGGCAAACTGTTCAGGGCAGCAGAGCACAGCAAAAACAACCAGCGCAAAAGGGAGGAATGGCAGGGCAGCAGCCTCTTTCCTTCCCTTACCTTGTAAACAGCCTACCCCCACCCAGGGGGCGGGTACCTCTCACACAGTCTCCATGCCCTCCTCCTCCACAGGTTCAGGGTGTGTACAAAGTAAGCACCCTGGCTTCCTGCTGAATCACTCAGCCAAACCTCTAGACTCCCCAAGTTGACACAATGTATCAACCATAACAGGTACATACCAAGGAGTAGGTCAGATTGTAGCTTTACTTTTAGTTATTCCAGAGTGGTGTACTGACTTACATTCCCCGCAGCAGCACAGAAGCGCACCTTTCCCATGCCACCCTCACTTGTGCTTCTTGTTTTCTCAGTTTCTAGTGACAGCCCTTCTGCCAGGGTGACATGGAATCTCAGTGGAGTTTTGATTCTCATTTCCCTAACAGCTGAAGGTGTTGAACATTTTTAAATATACTTTTTGGCCATTTGCACTTCTCCTTTGTGAGGTATCTTTTCAATCCATTTGTCTGTTTATTGATTGGGCTATTAGATTTTTTTGTGTGTTCCTTGTCTGTCTTTTTAAAATACATATTTTAGATATCAGTCCTGTCAGAAGAGGACTGAGCAAAGGTTGTTCTCTGATTCTGTAGTGCGGGAGACCAGATAATGAGAACTGAGGTCTAACTGACCACTGTGAGCACAAAGGCAAAAGGCAGCAAGCTTGCGCCTCTGGTGCCGCGTGGGTGTGACAGCGCGCTGCGGGTCCCAGGGGAAAGTCAGCATAGCTGAGACCCCGTTTATCTGGGCATGTACTTTAAATAGTAGGCAGGTGAATCTTCTGCTACTCTTATTGCTTGTTCCTGTATCTGAGTGAGTAAAGGTGAGGGGGGCCATATGCTCAGGGCTCCCTGTCCGTAAGAGGCAAGAGCCCCCGACCCCTCTTTCTAAATTAATTTTGTCTTTCATTCTCATTTGCCTCCAGTCGAGGACAAACTGGCGGGCTGGTTTTCTACACTGTAGGCTATCTCTTCCTTTTGTTGTTTCCCTTACTGTGTAGAAACTTTAATTTGCTGCAGTCCCATTTGTTGATTCTGGCTACTATTTCCTATGCTGTCAGAGTCTAATTCACAAAATCTTTGCCAGTGCTTATTGCTTCAAGAGTTTCCCCTATGATTTCTTCTAGCAGTTTCAGAATTTCGGGTTTTTGGTTTTATTTTCTGTGGTTGTGTTTGTTTGTTTATTAATGGGGATTGAGTCAGGGGCCTTCACACTGGGCTAAATCCCCATGCCCTTTTTAATTTTTTGAGACAAGGTCTTGGTAAGTTACCCAGGCTAGGTTCAAACACCTCAGCCTTCCAGAGTGCTCAGCATGCACCACCACGATCGGCATAAGGATCAGCTCTTATACTTGGGTTTTTAATCCATTTTGAGTTGATTTTTGTGCAGGGTAAGATGTAGGGGTCTAGTTTTAATCTTCGTCATTGGGTACCTGGTTTTTCTAGTACTGTCTGTTAAAGAGGCTGTCTTTTTTTTTTGTCTAACATGTATTCTTGGCTCCTGTGGCCAGAACCAGATAGTTATAGTTTCATGGTTTTGTTTCTGTGTCCTCTGTTCTATTCTGTTGGTTGATTATTTTTGTGCCATGCTGTTTTTGTAACTGTGGCTTTGTAGTACCATTTGAAATTGGATATTGTGATGCCTCCAGCCGTTTTGGTTAGCTGTGCTGCGGTTGTTCTTGGTGTTTTGTGTTTCTGTATGAATTTTAGTATGACAGTCTGAATCTCAGTTGTCCCCCAGAATGTTCATGTGTTCAGAGATAGAGCTCTTGGGCGGTGACTGGATCGTGTGGGTGCCCTCCTCATCAGTGACTTAATCCCCTGATAGGTCTACAGGTGAATGTTTGGTGAAGAGGCGGGGCCTGGTCTGAAGAGGTGGTCCCTGGGGGCGGGGCCTGGAAGGACGCATCTCCCATCTTCCTTCCCTCCACTTCCTGGCCACCCTGACGTGAGCAGCTTTCTGTCCACCGTCCTGTTTCTGTCTTGGAGCCAGCTGATGACGGGTGAAAATGGATCCAAAATAAACCTCTGCTCCTTTACCTTGTGCATGTCAGGTATCCCAGCAACAGAAAAGTGGCTAAGACATCTAGGATTATTTTTCTTCAGTGAAGGATATGGTTAGTATCTTGATGAGATCCCATGGAATGTGTGGGTCCCTTTTGATAATATAGCCATTTTAAGAGTATTCTGCCAGTGCCTGAACATGGGAAGTTTTTCAATATTTTCCATTGTTCTTTCATGTCTTTCTTCACTGTTTAGAAATTTTCATTGTTGAGGTCTTGTGCCTTCTTGATTACATTGATCCCTAGGTACTTTTTTAAAAAAAAATTGTGAATACAATTGTTTTCCTGGTCTTTTCCTCAATTCTTTATCATTGTACAAGAGTTATTGGAGTTTTTGTTTGTGTTTCTTTGGTGTTTTTGAGATAAGTGTTACTGTGCACTTCAGGCTGGCCTTGAACTTACTTTGCAGCTCAGGTTGGCCTTGAACTCACAGTAATCCTCGTGACTCTGCCTCCTTAGTGCTGGGCTTACAGGCATGCGCCACCACACTCGGCCCAAGTTATTGATATTTTTTAATGTGAATTTTATATCCTGCTTCTTTGCTGAATTCATTTATTATTTCTAAAAGTCTTCTGGTGGCGTCTTTAGGGTCTCCGAAGTATAGGATCATAGCAGGTGCAAACAAGCATCATTTAACTTTCTTTCCTCTTTGTGTCCCTTCTATTCCTTTCTTTTGCCTAATTGTTGTAGGTGAAATTTCAAATACTATATTGGTTAAGAATGATGATAGTCCAGCTAATTTTATGTCCCCCTTTCATTCTGCTCTTCTGGCACTCGTGTGTGTGTTTAATGTGCCACGGGTCTTCAAGGCTCTGCGTGCTTGTCTTCTGTCTTTATTATCTTGTTTTTCAGATTTCTGATTCTTCTACCATCTCAATTTTGCTATTTAGCCTGGTTAAGAATTTTCATTTCAGTCATTCTACTTTTTGACTCCAGAAAATTCATTTGGTGCTTTTATTTTAAAGTTGCTATTTTGAGAAATTAATATTCTCTTTTGAGTCATTGTCATCATGTTTTCCTTTAATTCCATAAATTTTCTCTATAATTTTTAAAATACATATGATAACTGTGTTATAGTAGTGTGTGTGTGTGTGTGTGTGTGTGTGTGTGTCTGGTAACACAAGAAGATACACTCTCAATAAAATTGTAAGTGTGCAGTGTAGTGTTGCTACCTATAGCACAAGTTGTACAGATCTCTACTAGTTACTCATCTTGAATAATTAAAACTTTATGTTTGTTGAACAATAACTCCTCATTCCCTCTTTCCCTGAGTCCCTACCACTCACCATTCTACTGTCTGAATCTAGGAGTTGGAGTATTTTAGATCTCTCTTTTAAGTGGCATCATACTGTCATTTGGTGAACTGTTGAGTAGATTTCAGTACCTAAGCGCACACATAACTTGTTTAGACTGCTCTACTTTTTCTTCATTATGAGTCACTTTTTCCCAGTTCTTTACATGCTTCATAAATTTGTTGATGATTTTATGTAACGTATTGTAGCAACTCTAGGTTTGATCTTTTTCCTGTTGAGAGTTTGTAATGCCTGATGTGTGTGTGTGTGTGTGTGTGTGTCTTTGTGTGTCTGTGTGTATGTGCACGTGTGCACAGTTTGCTTGGATTTCATCTGTAAAATTGTACTTCTGTAGTACATGCCTACTAGTTCTTTGCATAGTTATTTGCATTTCTAATGTTTAGCTGGGCTTTTTAAGGGGTCCCCTTGCCTTTGTGTAGTTTGGTGACCCCAGCAATTGATCGGAAGTCATACCCCCAAACCTCAGGCCCCCTTTGTGGACGTGTCTGTGGGCATGTTCAGGCACGCACGAGTCCGGCAATTCTCTTCACTTTTATTGCCCCGGAGCTTTCCAGGGCTGTGCGTGTCTTCCCTCGTGGCCCGGGGACTCATAGTGGCCTCGACCTGCTTGGGTCTTCCAATTGTAGGGACAGGGTTCTGTAAGCAGAAAGAAAAAACAGAGTAAGGACCTCATTAGGTTTCTAGGCTAATACTGATCAGAAAGAGTTAAAGTATTATTGGAGGGAACAGTTAAAAAAACAAGGGCAGATATAAAAAGGGACCAGAGAGAACAGAGGACCCACATTGGAGGACAGAGGGATGGCTGGCAGGCCGAGCGCAGAAGGAACCAGGCACGCAAACCAGGAGAGCTGCCACCCCAGCTCTAATAAAACACAAAGGAGACAAAAGGGGGCGGTATCTACCTCACTTAAGTAAAACTCAACTGTATATTTTCACTTTAGTGTCCCTGTATGGTTTTACTAGATGTATATGTATTTCCTTAACACTAAGTTGTCATAAGGCTCTTTTCTCAACCAACCCATAAATCTCAGAGACAAGCTCTTGACAAGGACAAACACACAAAAAAAAGAAATTCAAAATCTACCAAAAGAAAAACAAGGGTGCCTGGTTTAGGGTCCTGTGGCCTAGGACTCATCCAAAGACAGCCCAGACAGCCAGTCAGGTTGTGAGACGTTCCAGGCACCCACCTAGGAGGAAGGGTCCCTACACCTAGCAGAAGAGGCTGGGGCCGAAAGCTCATGAGAATCCATCTTTCTGGAGCTTCCTGCCCCCTACCCAGGGCAGTGTGTCTCTGTCCACTTTTTCCTCCTATGAATAAAGCATCCTCCTTTTTTTTTTATTTAAAAAAAATAAAAGTACAAAAACATATTAACAGACACCAATTAGCATAAAAAATAGTACAATCACAACTAATCTATAGACAAGGTGACATGGTCTCAACAGTGGTTATTTCTTTATCCATTGATATCTTCTAAGTGTAAATATATGAACCCATATACAGACATGCAAAATAAGTCAGACAAAAAAAATAAATAAATAAAAAAGCATCCTCCTTTCTTAAACTCCATCCCTTTAATTCATTTTTGGTGCTGAGTTTACGATCCAGGGTTAGCTGCTCATCCCAGCAGCGCTCATCCTGGATTTGACACTGTGCAGACTCCCACTCAGGCAGAAAGTCATGAAAAGCTTATTTAGCCGATTGTTGGCAGCTCTCTCCCTGTTTGTAAAATTAGCCTGCAAGTCTTCTGCTCCTGATAGGGCTGTAACCTCAGCAGCCTAGGAGACGGCACCTTCTGTGTTCTCGCACAATACCAGTGGGGCTGGGCTTCTCGCCTTCTGCCCCACATCACTTGAGCCCGAGGCTGCTGTCCCCACCCTGTCCTCAGGGCTGCACTGATCAAATGGAGGGGATAGGAGTAGCCCTGGGACAGAGTTCCTTGGAGCCCTGCTGAAGTTGCAAAGTCCAGCGGCTCTGCAGTTTGTTTCCTCCAGGTTGCTTTCTACAGCCCTGAAATGGTCTTTCCTCCAGTTTGATAGTTACCTTTCATGTATGCTGAACTCTTTCCCGTCACCAGATCGCTTGCTGCTCACCCTCAAACTGAGGACTTGCCAGGTGTCTTCAGTTGTGAAAGATACTTTATCATTAATTCATTAATCCATGAAACACATATTCACCAAGTGGCTGCAGTTTGTTGTTAATATTCTGGGTGGCTAGCAAAGGGAAGGGGTAAGTTAAGGGGTGAAAGAGGAGGAGGAGGTGAGAGGTGGTCATAGTTTTAAATGGCAGTGGTGGGTCGCCCTGAGATGGCAATATTTGGGTAAACATTTGAGGTAGGCAGTATAGCTTCTCCACCATACCTTATATCCCCTTCTTCTCAAGCTCTTATTAAACACGGTCACATCCTCTGTGTCTTTTAATTGTTTTCCGTGTGTTTTTGTCTTTGCTTGTCAGTGGAATTCCTTCTCCACTAGACATACCATCTTACACTTCGCTAACTCCATGTTTGTTCAATTTATTGAGTGTTTTATTTTTGTGAATTTTTACCTCCAGGATTTTTAGTTGGTGTTTTTCTACCTATACTTTTTGTATATTTTACACTACTTTCACTTAGCAATCTTTGTTTTCAAATATGTTTTTTAAACACTTGCAGATTCTCCGTTACTTCTTGAGCACTTCACTGGTGTCACTTGGGAGTGAGGTCATATCCAAGTTGTTGCCTTTATTGTCTTTTGCAGGCTTCGTTTCCACCACATGTATGGAATTTCAGTGTGCAGGCCACCCAGGAAGAGGACTTTCCTTGCATCCTCTCTCTCTACCCTCTAGCTTCTTTGGTTCTTCTATCAGTGTCCTAGGATCCTGGCCCAAGACTGGGTCTTACATATGTGGTTCTCATGCCCCAGCATCTGAAATCCTGTCCGTGAGTCAGCAAGCAGCACGGTGGGGTCCTGGCTGCCCGGCACTGCCATGTCCTCGAGGATTTCCAAGGGCATGGTTTTGTGCACAACCTGTCGATTCAGTCTTCAGAGACCTCTTATATTTTAATGTTTCTTCTCTTTGTCTATTTCTGTGTCACTGTTACATGTTTAAGGATGTTGGATACTTCTGAAGTATAAATTTACAATGTCATCGAGGAACTAAAGCCAGCTCAGCCACAGGCTCTGTGACCTTTGGCTCTTTCCTTGGCCTCTGTGGCCTCAGCATCTGCTGTCACTGAGGCTCCGGCATCGGCCAGCTAACGATTTAGGTAAACCAGCAGGGATGCGAGTGCAGGGGAATAGCGGACGTGCAGCTGGGAGGGAAACTCAGGTGGCTCTTGCACGGTCTCGAATGTTAGAGCCAAATCATTAGAGATTTAGTTCATGGAAACTGCAGTGTTGCTAAAGCTTTGACAGCACGCTGCAGAGAAGCAGAGAAAACAGGCAAGGAAGTCGGGACAGCATCCCGGCACCGCCAGCAGGAACACGGGGGAGTGTAGGTAACAAGGTCAAGGGTGTTACAGCAGTAGGTCAAGTGGGACCTGCTTTGGGGTGGAAAGCAGGTCCGTGGATGGGGAAACGGGAAAGCTTTCAAGCCTGAGTAACTGGGAAGACGTGGTGCTGTCTGTGAACAGATATTGAGAAATCTGGAGGAAAACAGACATGGCAGTCAGGGGCTGTGCCTGGCCATGGAGTAGGACAACGCCCGGTCCCCTGTGGACACACAGCAATAACACCCGGCTCGTAAACTTGAGCTACAGCGGAGTGCTCTGCCAAGCGCTTCCTTAACCACTGAATCCTTGCAGCAGCCTTTCGAAGTAGGCCGTGTGTGGATACTTTCTCGGATGGCTAGAACCAAAACGTAGAAGTGTTAAGTCATTAGCGCAGGGTTAACACAGGCTAACACTTGGCAGAGCCAGAAGTTATATTCAGACATTTTTTAAAATAAAATTTCCATATTAGTTTTAGATATACAAAACACTTTCAAAGCTAGTACAAAATCACAGACCCGTCTGTTGGTAACCTCTGATGTCCCTGGTGGTATAGTTGTCACAGCTAAGGAACCAGCATTTAGCTTTTACATTTTTTTTCCCTCTGACTCCTGAGGCCATGGTTTTAATCCCTATTCTGTCTTTATTAGATCTGGCATTTGGGTGAGCCGGCAATTTGTTTTGTTTTATTTATTTTTAAATTTTAAAATATTTATTTACTTTTGCAATTAGCTTGCAAGGGAAGAGTCCATCTCCTCCTCCTTACACTTTCTTCTCGTGCTGCCGGGACAGCAAAGGAGTCCAGCAGCTTCCTTCCCAGGTGAGATCAGTTTAACTGACTGTCTTGGTATGATGTAGGAAAAAGTAGAGCCTTCTCTTCAGGAGAGCTTGTGGAAGGGAAATCACAGCGAGATTGTGTGATGACTACAAGTTCACCAACACCTCTAGAAAACCCTACAACACCACTAGAAAACCTACAGTTCCCCTGAACCTAGTGTGTTGGGGGAATCTCCACACTCGGTTCTGCTGTGCTTGTACTAGCTCACAGTCCCACCAACAAGAATTCTATTCCTCACCTCAGGTTAAGATATTTTTGGCTCATTCTCAAGAAAAGTAAGCAATGCTCCATTTGGAAACAGAAAAAGATCTCACCTCTCTAGGTTGTATTCTCCAAGGCACTCCTTGGGTAAATATTGCAAGAAGTTTCCCTGTATGTCTTTTCTCTCCATTACAGAGATGGGGACCTTTTAGAGCTTTCAGTGATAAGGAACAGACATCTGTAGCACAGGTGCCATAGATTCGCCACCCTGCTCTAGAACGTACGCGATTACTTACATGTATGTACTTGCTCTGAAGCAAAACACTTGAATATAGAAGAAAGAAAATGTGCACTTGCTCAAAATACCTAAGATGAACTAAACAGGCTTCTTTTAGGAGAAATGAGAAGTTTCTTTTTTCTTGGAAGAACTCTTCAAAGACTTTATTGCCAAACACACATGAGTTTGGTTATGCATGTGGAAGACCCTAAGAGAAAAAAAAACCTAAAAGATGAAGATACTTTGTTCCTAGTCTCACAGAATAACCAACATATTGCTATAACTGAAATAAAATCTGTGGCCCCAAAGAGAAATCTGCAAGTTGAAAATTTGGACTCTTACACCTTTCCACCTCTTCCTCGGATCGAGGTCAAATATGTGCTTCCTCTTACTTCCCAGAGCCCCCAGCCTGCCTGAAGGCTGAGCAGACTCACAGAGCGCATGAGGGTAAGTGGCCAAGGGGTGGACGCCCAGTGCCAGACTCAGTGTCACCGCGTGCGCTCAGAGCACCCCACAGGCCAGAAGAGGGCTCTCGGGAACCAGACGGATTGACATTGTTCAGTGCTTGTTTTCCAGCAAGGAGAATAATTGATTATACAAAAAAGAAGTTATGTCTCCTGGCACCCAAAGGACTGACCTCCAATGACAAATGTGTAGTTTATTGAGCCAGTTCCACCGAGCCTGCAGCACATACTCCTTGTTTTTTCAAGACACATAGTTGCTTTACCACAGAGAGCCTGGTCCTCCACTGTTCCAGCTGGCAAAGGTCACCCTCGCTTGGATCTGTTGCTTCGTCATCACACAGGGCTTCTCTGTGGATTTTTAAGATAAAAAATAAGTTGACCTGCCCTTATTTTCCTCTGCTTCCATGATGCTAGAGCCCAGAGATAATGGCACAAGACCAAACCCAGGGTGTGAGTTTCTTCTGGAGCAAAACCAGAGCAAGGGAGCCCCTCTGCGACATGTCACACACACAACCTCCTCTGGGGCATGGATTTGCTCTCTCCACCAAGACGCACCCCTTGGCAGGGAGGCCTGCTTCCCATTTAAGGGTATGCACTGTGTGCCCTTCGTCCTGGACTTCTCACTGAAGCCAGTCCAGAAGCCCCAGCTCTCTAAGGTACCGGGGGTTCTCTTTTTCCCATGGACCTCCTGGGCAGGTGGTTGTACCAGGGGTGGGAGGGTCCTGACAGCCCACTGTGAGCACTGGCACCAATGCTGAGGAGGGACAGAGTCATCCATAGAGAGATCTTCTTAGGGTCAGTCACCTCCCTATCAACACAGATCAGGCTCTGGAGAGGCTTGGGAGGGAGACTGGGGGCACCGGCTGCCTGCTCCGGCATTTCACCATGCCGCACTTTGGGCATGGCAGATAGAAGGGTCCATGAGTATGGTGAGAATCTGCTCATCAGCGAGAACACAGATTCACAGTGGGGAATGTCACTTGACAGGCAGACGGCTAGTGCAAAGCTCCCTTCTCTCCTCTGAGCCCTGACTGTCTAGTTGGAGACCCTCAAAGCAGACTCTCACTCAGGCTCCATGCATACAGATCGAGATGAATAAACAGTCTTTACTCCATGTAAGTGGGGGGCCTTTTATACCCAGCGCTCTGTACCTCTTATGTCAAACATTATAAAGCATATTAACAACAGATCATATTTTTAGTGTTAAAAATGAAAACCTGCAAAGAGTGAAAATGACTTAAAACAACCAGCTCCCTACACCTGTGGGGTGGTCCCATACAGATAATATATATAGGGCTGGGTATTCCTCTTCTGGGTATTTTCCCAGAAGATCTAAAAACATCATATCACTCTGATATATGTGCACCCATGTTTATAGCAGCACAATTTGTAATAGCTAAAATGTGGAAGCAACCCAAGTGCCCATCCACAGAAGACTGGATTAAAAAATTGTGGCATTTTTATACAATGGAATATTATTCAGCTATAAAGAAAGACA
>PVLD010027657.1:0-20455 GCA_004027595.1 Dinomys branickii | reverse complement strand
CTGCCGAATTTGTCAATTAATTCCAAGAGTTTTCTTGTGGAGTTTTTGGGGTCCTCCATGTATAGTATCATGTCGTCTGCAAATAGTGATAGTTTGACTTCTTCCTTTCCTGTCCTTATTCCTTTTATTTCTCTCTCTTGTCTGATTGCTCTGGCTAGTGCTTCCAGAACTATGTTGAATAGGAGTGGTGACAATGGACGTCCTTGTCTTGTTCCTGACTTTAAAGTGAAAGTTTTCAGGGTCCTGAGTTCAATCCCCAGTACCGCAAAAATAAATAAATAAATAAATAAATAAAAGTGAAAGTTTTCATTTTATGTCCATTCAGTATGATGTTGGCTGTTGGTTTGTTGTAGATGGCTTTGATCAGATTGAGGTAGAGGCCATCTATTACTATTTTTTCTAAGGTTTTTAACATGAATGTATGTTGGACTTTATCGAAAGCCTTCTCTGCATCTATTGAGATGATCGTGCGTTTTTGTCTTTGACTGTATTAATATAGTGTAATACATTAATTGATTTGTGAATACTGAACCATCCCTGCATTCCTGGAATGAATCCTACCTGGCTGTGGTGTATAATTTTCCTTATGATTCACTGTAATCTATTTGCCAGTATTTTGTTGAGTATCTTTGCATCTATGTTCATTAGTGAGATTGGCCTGTAGCTCTCTTTCTTGGTTGGGTCTCTCTCTGGTTTTGGTATCAGTATAATACTTGCTTCCAGAAATGTGTTGGGGAGAGTTGTTTCCTTTTCGATTTCATTGAAGGGTTTGAGGAGT
Source organism: Dinomys branickii (assembly GCA_004027595.1). Lineage (NCBI taxonomy): Eukaryota > Metazoa > Chordata > Mammalia > Rodentia > Dinomyidae > Dinomys > Dinomys branickii. Next base: position 19,677 of record PVLD010027657.1, on the reverse strand, counting down.
GTTGGCATTAGATCTTCTCTAAATGTTTTATAGAATTCTGCTGTGAATCCATCAGGGCCTGGGCTTTTCTTTGTTGGTAAGTTTTTAATGACGTTTTCAATCTCATTAATTGATATTGGGTTATTCAGGAATTTTACGTCTTACTGATTCAATTTTGGCAATTTGTACCTTTCTAGGAATTTGTCCATTTCTTCTCTATTTTCTATTCTATAGGAATACAGATTTTCAAAGTAGGTATTAATGATCTTTTTTATTTCTTTTGGATCTGTAGTGACTTCCTCTTTTTCATTCCTTATTGCATGAATTTGATATCTTTCCCTTCTTTTTTTGATAGGGTTGGCTAGGGGTTTATCAATTTTATTTACTCTTTCGAAGAACCAACTCTTTGATTCACTAATTTTTTGTAGAGTTTTCTTCATCTCAGTTGCATTAATTTCTGCCCTGAGTTTTATAATCTCCTCCCTTCTTTGGGCTCTTGGTTTGGCTTTTTGCTCTTTTTCTAAGAGTTTGAGGTGTATCATTAGGTTATTTATTTGCTCTCTTTCTGTTTTCTTTGTATATGATTTCATTGCTATAAATTTCCCTCTGAGGGCTGCTTTCATTGCGTTCCACAGATTCTGATAGGTTGTAGTTGCGTTTTCATTTATTTGTAGGTAATTTTTAATTTCTTCTTTAACTTCTTGTGTGACCCATTGGTTATTCAGTAGGTTGTTGTCTAATTTCCATGTGTTTATGTGGTTTTTGGAGTTCTCTTTGTCATTAATTTCCAGTTTTACTGCACTCTGGTCCGATAATATGCATGGGATAATTTCAGTTCTTTTGCATTTAGGTAGATATGCTCTATGGGCTAGAAAGTGGTCTATTTTGGAGAAAGACCCATGTGCAGCTGAGAAAAATGTGTATTCTGATGCTGTGGGTGGAACACTCTGTAAACACCTACTAAGTCCATTTGTTCACACTTTTGGTTCAGGTCTGTTATTTCTTTGCTGAGTTTCTGTCTGGTCGACCTGTCCCTTTGCGTCAGAGGGGTGTTTAGTTCCCCTATTACAATAGTGCTATTAGTTATTTGATATTTTACGTCTGTCAAAATTTGACTTGTAAAGTTAGGTGCTCCATTGTTTGGTGCATAAATGTTTAGGATTGTTACCTCTTCCTCTTGTAGCTTTCCCCTAACTAGTATGTAGTGGCCTTCTTTATCTCTTTTGATTGTTTTTGGTTTGAAGTTTACATTGTTTGCAAACATAATAGCTACCCCTGCTCTTTTCTGAGGACGTGTTGCATGGAGAATTGTTTTCCAACCTTTAACTTTCAACCTGTGGATTTCTTTTTGAGTAAAATGTGTTTCCTGTATACAGCATATCGTTGGATTGTGTTCCTTAATCCAGTCTTCCAATCTTTTCCTTTTAACTTTTGAGTTGAGGCCATTTACATTAATGGTTATCATGGTTATATTTTGGCTTATTCTAGTCATGTTATTTACTTGAAGTTTTCCTTCTTTTGCTGACTGTTTAATTATTTGTTTTGTTTAGGGAGTTATTTCTATCGCTGTTCTTGGGATTGTGGTCTCTTTTTTCTCTATCTAGAATATCTTTTAGTGCTTTTTCCAATGTTGGTTTGGCACTCATGAAGTTCTTCAGTTTTTCTTTTTCGTGGAAATATTTTATTTCTCCATTGAGTTTGAGGGATAATTTTGCAGGATACATCAGTCTGGGTTGGAAGTTGTTTTGTCTCAGAATCTGTAGTATCTCGCTCCAAGCTCTTCTTGATTTCATGTTTTCCGTTGCAAAGTCTGCTGTGATTCTGATGGGCTTTCCTTTATAGTTGATCGGTTTCATTTCTCTAGCAGCTTTTAATATTGTGTTCTTTTGCTGGATATCTGGGATCTTGACTATTATATGCCTGTGTGTGTTTTTCTTTGGGTTATGGATCATTGGGGTTCTATATGCCTCGCTTAACTGAACTTCAGTATCTTTTACCTTGTTTGGGAAATTTTCTGCTATTATTTCAGCAAATGTTCGTTTTATATCGTTTGTGAGATCTCCTGCTGTTTCACACACTCCTATAATTTGAATATTGTTACGTTTTGCCTCATCTTGGAGCTGTTGGATTGACTTTTCTTGTGTCTTTGATGATATCATGAGATTCTTCCTTTCACGCTCATAAGCTGCCATGCTGTCTTCCAGTTCTGAAATTCTATCTTCGGTTTCATTTAAACGGTTTTGCATGCTTTCAGTGTTATTTTTCAAATCCTGGCATTCTCTTTGGACCTGTTTCATTCTTGGTAATTCATTCCTAAATTGGTCTTGTAACGTTTCCATTTGTTTCCTATTTTCTTCTAGTCTTTTATCTATTTCTTCTCCATGTGAATGGAACATTTCTTCCATCATTGTTTTCAGCTCGTTTTTTTGTCTGAGAAATCATTGCATGTATGTGGCTTATTTCTGCTTTAAGCTCTTTTATGGCCTGTTGGAGTTGTTTCATTTCAGATGCAATCGTTTCATAACTTGCAGGTATGTGGCTTCCTGGTTTACCTGTATCCTCGCATTCAAAACTTGTTCTGGGTGGGGTTGAGTTTTGAGATTGCGTTTTGTTCCTCTGTTTTCCCATTTTTGGGTATCAGATTCAAAATGTGGAGCTATAAATTCCACAGGTAGTTCAGCGGGCAAAGGTCTGCTGCAGAGGCTGCTCCAATGATTCCTTCTCTTTGGGAGAATGTCTCTTAAGCTGTCTGCTGAGATTTCCACTTCTACTCCCTATCGGGAGACCTGGCTGGGGTGTATGAACAGCTCGTTGCCCCAGGGACCTTGCAGAAAGGCCACTCAGGTGTTCCTCCCTGGGTGGAGCTCCTTCCCCCCTCACAAATCCCCTAGGGGCGCCTAGCTAGCTCTTCCTACCGGGGAGATCTTGCAGTCCTTAAAGCTGCTTTGATGGCACTCACTGGGCAGAGCTTCTTCCCGATTCAGGAAAAACCGGTTAGAGTGCCCACTCAACTCACCCTGGCATCGTGCAGACAGGAATGCTGTTCAGATGTATCTCCCTGGATCGAGCTTTTTCCCGATTCAGAAATCCCGCTGACCGCAGCTGCTACAGTTCGCTTGGCGCCGGCTGCGGGGGCGGGGCTCTGAGTGGGATCCCGGACCGCTGCCCAGATTGGCGCAATCTGTCCCAGTTGCGCGTTCTCTGATTTTACTCTGCTCCGCTGCCTCCAACAAATTCTGGTTACAGCCACCTCCGAGCCGATTGGGTTCAGGAGCTGTAGGCGTCCGTCCCGCCGCAATCGCTCTCTCGGCTGTACGCGATTTGAGCCGAGCTGCGGCCCAAGTGCAGCACTGATCCCTCGGGTGCCCAGCTCTCAGGATCCGTCCACTTCTCGCCGCGTGGCTTGTCCAGCCGGCCCTTTAATGCTCAGGCCGTGGAGAGCAACCCGATCAGTTGGAATTTTGCATCCACGGACAGGGCACCCACGCGCAAAGGATCGGTCTCTGGGAGAGTTTCCGTCTGCTGCTCACCTGGTCGCCATCTTCCCGGACGACTGGACTCTCTTCATTTTCTTGATCAAATGTCTTTGCAGCTGTCCAGGGTGTTGCACCGGCCAACTCCCATCTGGGAAGGAAAAGGGAAGCGTTCTCTTGTAATGAGCAGTAAGCGTGCACCCACCCCCACCCCGTGCTCTAGGAGCAATCAAGCCTTGAGCCTCAGTAACTTTTCTGTACATAACAATAACCTTTCTGTAAATAACCAACTCACTGAGAGAGAAATGAGGGCAACCACACCTTGTATAACAGCATCCCTCACAAAAAAAGAAAGAAAAAAGAAATACTTAGGAATCAAGCTAACCAAGGAAGTAAAATACCTCTACATTGAAAACTACTCTAACCTGAAAACCAGCCTCTTCTAACCACATCAAGAAAGCCCATAAGTGCCAACCAAGTTAGCCAGGAAGTGAAGGTATGTAAGTGAAGCAATGTTAGAAAGCACCTGTATAGTCATAAGATGGGGCTGATTGCCAGGGATCCAACCCTGTAATCAGTGGTCGGAACTTTCAGTCTTCCCACTGGGAAAGGGAGAGGGGCTAGCACATGAGTTAAACCACTGGTCAGTGACTGAGTTAGTCATAGCTACATAACGAGACCTCTATAAAACTCCCAAGGGTGGGGTTTGGAGATTCCCCAGCTTTCTGGGAGGGGCAGCTGAAGAAGGCGTGAAAGTCCATACTGATGCCACATGTCTTGTCCATACATCTGCTCCATCAGGCTTCTCCTTTCATAGCAAACCAGTAATAATAAGTGAACTCTTTTCCCAAGTTCTCTGAGCCATTCAAAGAAATTACCCAACCCGAGGAGAAGGCAGGCAACCTCTGATGTGCTGGTCAAAGATAAACGCAAAAGAGATCCTCAATTGGTAGTTCACACTTGAAATAGCTGCATTGTAGGATTGAACTTTAGCCCATGGTATTTCAAGAAGATAGTGTCTGAATTCAACTGGAGTTAGATAAACAGCTACAAGATAACACAAATTTAATTATTAATATGTTTATAGAAATTATAGTAGAAAATTTCCCATGTATGAGAAAAGAGTTTAACATACAAATAAACAAGGCTTTCAAAACACTAAACAACTATGAAGAAGAAAAGAGCTAGCCTGACTTCTTAATATCCTTATTCAGCTGCCAGATTTCTAATAAAAAAACAGAATTTTGAAAGCAGTCAGAAAAAACACAAAAAAACACTTCAAAAATTAAGCATGTTAGCATTATTGCCGACTTGTCTACACAAACCTTAAAATCAAGAGGAGCTTTGAGTGAAGTATGTCAAGCCCTAAGAGCAAATAAATCCCAACCCAGATACATATGCAGAGAAGATTTCCTTCAGAAAATAAATAAAGACATTTCATTAAAAAGAGTGTTCAGGAGATATATGACTATGAAACTAGCATGTCAGAAAATACTAGAGAATATTCTAGGTGAAAACAATAAAGCAAAGAATGTAGATGAAATGAAAATGCCAAACTAAGTCAATGGATAAACAATAACAAAAATGATAGGAAAAGAAAAACCCAAACTAAACACAAACTAGAAAGCAAGCAACCAAACAAACAACCTGAAACTGAGCTCTAGAGAATCATGAGACCTTCCTAAGAGGGAAGAGACCCAAAGTGTTGTTAATCCCCTGGCTATTGCAAGTAAGGGGCCAATATATTATTGATTGGAGTGAGTAGAAACCATCTCTGCTTATAGTAAACTTTTTTTTTTATTTTAAAGAGAATAGTAAAAAGAACAATAGCAAACTACCAATGTCACAGACATAAACAAAACAAAACAAAATGAACATTAAAGATGATACAAGGTTTCAAAACAAAATGATAGGAATTAACCCTGGTTGCTATGTTACGTACTTTTAATAGCCACCAGCAGAGTGAGGAAGTAGAACTCTAAGCACCTCTTTCTAAGGTGAGTCTATTCCCACTTGACGTCTCTTTCCAGCAGGACTTTTACTGAGTATTTACAGCTAATGAATCAAAGACCAGTCTAGGGCAGGAAGCTCAGATAGGTACTGCAGTCTCCCATCTAAGGTGCCACACTTTTCAGTGCGTATCAGCAAACTCTCCCCAAGTAAATGGCAGCAACACACTAGAGTCAAAGATGGAGATCAGTCTTGTGGAGTCTGGAAAACTAAAAATTGGGTATAAAGTATAGAGAGGCCTCAACATCTCGCTGGTATGTCGATGCTAGGCCTGCTGAAGAGATGAAATCAGTGTGAACAGGATTTAACTCAAGTTTTGCGAGAGCCCAGAATCATCTGAATGACAGATTGAATTGACTGTCATCCTGCACCCCCTGTCTTTTTCCATCCCACAAGTGAGGCCTGACAAAGGAAGTGACAGACACTTTTCTGGGTCTAAAGATTGTTTCTTTACTTCAGACTCAATTTTCACTTATTTAGAATGTCTGACATACAGTAGAACACTGAAAGAAGCAGAAAAACATGACTCATAATCAAAAGAAAAGATAGCTAATGGAATGGAGTTATAGATAGCCCATATAATGAAGTCAGCAAGCACTTTAAAATAGCTATGATTAATATATAAAAGGGTCTTGGTCGGGGAAAGTACATAACATGAGCCAATAGACTGATGTGCAGGAAGGAATTAAGAGAAGTGAAGAGGGTTCCTATTGCTAATGACTTTGGACTTGCTACCACTTGCTGAAATATAAGGAATAATTAAAAGTAGCTTTTGTGGAGAGACTGAAGCTTGGGAGAGTTGCATGACTCTTGTGTTGAGACAGGGTGCTGGGACTGTTCATCTCCAGTGCCTATGTTTTTTTTCCTTTTAACCCTTTTGGCCATATTTATAATATTTTGAGCATACCATGTTTTTTTTCTTTTTTTTATTACTATGTTAAACTTCAACAATATTAAAAAAAGGTATGTTAGACTTGCAATATGAAGTTAATGCAGTGCAAACTGTTCCTGTCCATAGATAGTTTTGCAATATATTAATACAATGATCAAACTGTATATGTGTCTTGGTTACTTTTTTCTTGTTGCTGAGACAAAATACCCAATGCTCAAAATGAAGGAAGGAAAGGTTTATTTAGCTTACAGTTTGTGGAGGTTTCAGTCCATACTTGGCTGGTTTTGAGGCACAGGGCCACATGGCAGAAGGCAATAGTTCATGGTGGCAGAAAACAGCAAAAACACCAAGAGCAAAAAGGAGGAATGGTAGCCAGCAGCCTCTTTCTCTCCCTTTCATATACAAACTATCTGCCCTAGGGCGGGTATAGCTCTCACACTCACAATCCCAGCATTGGAGCATGGATCAGTCATAAACTCTAACAGCCCGCCCCATAACTGCATGAGTATTTGGGGGGACAGGCAGACACAAACCGTAACAATATGTAATTCTAATTATTTGATTTTTGCTAGTACTTCCAAACAACCTCTGGTTTATGCTGTTTCCAACAGAATTTCACCTTCAATCACTATTTGGTTCTCTTTTTGCCTAATAACATAGTTGTGTTAAAAGTTATATTTTTACCAGATTAGAGACTATTCAAAACTAAAAATGGTCATCGAATAAAGAGGGAAAATTTAGACTACAACTAGATGTTTTCTTTTTAATAGAAGTAGCCCTTTGTAGGAGGTTAATATGCCAGCACATGATTATGAATAGACTGGAGTGAGAAGACTACCTAGATTGTTGGTCGGGTCGGGGTAACAGAGTTGTTTTTTTTTTGTTTTTTTTGTTTTTTTTGCGGTACTGGGGATTGAACTCAGGACCCTGCGCTTGCTAGGCAGGTGCTTATTCCGCTGAGCTATATCCCCAGCCCCGGGGTAATAGAGTTTTCATCACTGAAGTGGGAATGAAAAGAAGGGAGATATTTGTGAGTGAAAACAATAACAGCTATGACTCGATAATTGAATCTGGTCTAAAATGGGGAAAAATCAAAGAGCATCATGAGAAACCTGAAAGTAATAGTAACTATTGATTGGGGCGAACGACCACAATGGGGAAAGCAAAGCAAACTCGACTTTGAGATGCAAGAAGAATGTGTCACAAGAAAATTTCAGGGCCTTTCATAATTCAAGAGAATTTTTAAATATAAAATGAAAGATTTAGTACAAGTCACACTGATAGGAAAGGAGAAAAACCAAAAATCATATAATGTGTGGTAGGTTCAACAGGGTCTTTTTCCTGCCAATATATGTTTGGAAGAAAATGATGATTTTAGAAAATTAAAAACGAAATAGTTTTGGTTTATACCACTGTGCTTTTTATTGTTATTGTGTTGTTTATTTTTACCAGATCTTTTTATAAATAATCACATTCTAATTCAAATTAGGGTATATTTTATAATTATTTGTATTTCATGGTGTCTAATATGGCTCTGGGCAAACGATATGCAGTTAAATTACATTAATTAATTCAGCCGGTCAGTTATTTGTGTCCTTATTTCTTGCTGTTACCAAAAAAACTACAATGATAAACACATTGCACTGCCTTCAAATGGTTTAGGGTCTGCTAATTTATTGGCTGATGCTATAGTCTGGATCTGGAGACTCCCCATACCCCAAACACCCATGTGTTAAAAACTTGGCCTCTAGGGTGAAACTACTGGGAGGTTGTGGAAACTTGAAGAGCTTGTGCCTGCCAGGAGGTTTCGAGGTCATTCGGTTAGTGCCTTTGCAGGGGAGTGGGAGAACCCATCCCCTCTTCCCTCCCTTTTGCTTTCTGACAGCGACATGAGTGATTTTGTTCTGCCATACGCTCCTGAGACGACGTTCCTCCCCTCCAGCCTCGAGGCAATACGTCTGCCCAATCAGGGGCCTGAACGACTAAAAGCATGAGCCAAAACAGACCGTTGCTCTTTGTAAGTATTGTGCCTTGGTGAAGAGAAGCTGAGTTATGAAACTGAACTTAGCAGCAGGTGGAAAAGAAAGACACAGCTGTTTCTTATACAACATTACAGCATTTGCCTTCTTACGATCGCATGTAACTCTGCTTGGATTAGATCAAGTAAGGTCATGGATGTGAAATAGTTTAGCATAGTGATCGGCGCATAGTAAGATCTCAATATTTGCTGTTTAATTATTTTGCTCATTATTACAGAAATGAAGCAGAAAGATAAAGTTATTTTTCTTTGATAATTATTAGTACATTTGCTTTTGCACCACTCTCTAAAAATGTTGGAAAAGTACAGGAAATGCATTTGAAAAAAACCTTCAACAGTCATTTCAAGGGCTGGGGATATAGCTCAGTGGAATAAGCACCTTCCTAGCAAGTGCAGAGTCCTGAGTTCGATCCCCAGTACTGCCAAAAAAAAAAAAAAGTCATTTCAAAATTAACTCATAAAGTCAGAAACATAATTAACATAAGTAGGTTAAAAGCTTCCCAGAGGGGAGTTTTCCTTTAGTAGATGCAAACTAGTTTTCACTGTATCTCAGAAACATTAGCAGTTGCTTCATGCACTTGTACGTGATTATTCAAGTCTAGTTTCTTCAGTTTTGCTGTTTCCATCCTTAGTTATATATTATACAGATACATATCAATTTGTGTAACTGACAGCTTGTACAAATTCAAGTTCTCTCTTTAAGAATAAGAGATGGAAAGAAACTATTTAATTAAGGGACCCTGAGACTTAAGCTTTATTAGACTCATGATTAATTGGCATCTGCTGTGTCAGCATCTAAAAGTGTTTTTGGAAGTAAGACTATCAAAAATATTTTTTTGCTCTATCTAAAATTCACTCATTTCAATACCATTCTCTTGCTTTCTGTTCTGTCAGGCTGTGAGAAATACAGCTTCTATGAGTTAAGAATATGTAGGCTTACTGCAAACCAAAGTATAATAAAGAAAATAGAAAATAAGATATGTTAAACTCTTTTAGAGATAGCTATATAATTTATACAGGTCTGTGTTAAGGTCTACCAGGTTTCTTTTCAGTTCACAATCTTTTAAAACTTTCTGTTGATAAAGTCAACCACCTATTTTCCTAAGAAAGTCTACTTAAGAAAATCTCAGGAAAGTTCCTTGAGTGTAAATTCTACAACATAATATTGAACAGCTGGTAAAAGGCAGGTGTGGCCAGTGGTGCACACTGATAATCGGGTGCAGTCTGGAGGGCTGAGGCAGAATGATTGTAAGTTCAAGCTCAACCTGATCAATTTAGGGACTCAGGGAGAGCCAGCCTCAAAAATCTGAGAAAATATTTAAAAGGGCTGGGGATATAGCTCATTGTGAAGACCTTGAATTTAAGCCCCGCAGCTGAAGAAAAGAATGCCAGGAAGTATCTTCCTGTCAGTGAAGTTTAGCTATCACTCCTGTTCTTCTGTTACCTTACTTACCTTCTGCTTATCTTTCACTCATTTCTGGTCCTTTTTGTTTGTCTTTGATGTTCCCCTCCCGCATAGTGAGACCCTTTTCTCCTATTACACAGTAGTTTCTCAGTGATAAGCTGAACATTGTATTTTAAACCTCTAAAAATAGCTTTAATGGGTTTAACCACTTGACTTCAAGTCGCAGTTCAATTTTTGACTGATATCATGTCATCTTTATAAGGAAAGAAAGTCTGAGGCCTATAATTTAGTTGGGAGATATGGTAAGTGGTCCTCTCTGACATATTGATTAATATGAATTATGTCAAGCTTATTTAGTAGTTCATGAGTTCATGTCAGCAATGATAACAGTAGTCATTAGTGATGACCCTGGAAATGCTGTCCTTAACTGAGACTTCCTTTGAAGTTCAGTAGCTCTAGTTCCCAAAGTTCACCTCTGAGATGTGGTGGGAAACCAATAGCAGAAGTATGAAAATGTCAATGGGTATGATTTATCAAGTGCTTCTTCACAGTCATGCTTCTGAAGCTCTTAGGTCATTTCCACGGTTATGTTGTTTCACATTTTGATATAATATGAATATTAAATAAAAGTTACCAATTTTATTTTCAGGGAAGAGGTCTCAGTTGAAAAGATAGTTCTCAGTAGGAGAGAGGGAAGAGAAATCATTCGTTTTTCTCTTGGAAGAAACTATGTAACAATTTCCATATGGCTGCTTTGTCCAATTGCCCAATAATCATGGAGCGATGACAAACAGGAATGTTAGTCTGGTCACTAGAACCTAATATGCCCAAGACACAGCAGAGTATTTCACAGAGGGGTCTTGAATCACCTGTATCAAGATCATCAGTGATATTTATTAATAATTAACATTCCCAGCCTGTAGAAAAAATTTACTTTATCTCTAAAGATGGGCTCTGGAATTCTGTATTTAATATCGTCTTTTCAGCTATTTTTCCACATACTGTACAGTGTGACAATTGGTGCCTTATGAGTAAAGTTTTTAAATCTGGAAGGGGCTTATGAAGTTTACTTTCTTGTCTCTCTAAACGCAGGAAAAAAGTGGAATTTATTTCTTTGAACAAAGAATATATTAACAAAGGTAAACTTTGGAACATTCCTCCCTTCCAGTGAAATGTTTCACATGGTCAGTCTCCAAAAAGGAGACTTCATCTAAAACTTAGTCATTCATGAGAAGATCCTGAGGATTGCTTATAGCATAACATATTCCATGTAGTTGGAGACAACATTGTGAACTCGACACTCCACACTGCTCACAAAGAGAGCAGGTTTGGTAGCAAACTGCATAGTTAGAAGTGTACTTAGATTGTAGTAAACCTCTTGGAAAGATAGTTGTGGTTACACATGTGTATGTGTACTAAGATATTTAACTGTACCAGTCCAATGTAAAATAGCCTAAACAGGAATATAACCTGGTGCCTTGACATAACTTAGTCAAACGATGCTCTGTGCTATTGAGAAAGCTAGAAAGTGGCTGGGTTTGGAAGTTACTAGCATTTTAGCCTGAGTCAGTGTCCCTACTTTTGTGATCTCTATTGTAATCTTAAGACTGTGTATACTCATTCCCTGTAACTGCAGATCTATATTTGTCTGGTTAACTTGGAGGTAATTCTTTTGTGATCTTACTCCAAGAACTGGGGTTTGATTCCATGCTCAGACTGTTCATTAATCTAATTGTTTCCTCCAAGATCCTGTCTGTCTTCTAACAGATAGGGCAGAGATCCCCCTCATACTGCATTTATAGGACAAGGAGCTGATTCTTATTTCTGTCTCAAAACCTACCGTGAAATTTGGAGTCTTTCTCTTATCAGGATCTGAGGCTCAGAGTATTTGTTATTACTGTTTCTCTCTTTCACCAGAAATATTGGAGATGGCAGGCATGCATATTAGAATCTGGAGCATGTCTGTTTGGTTCACACTGGCTGTATTTGAGGATATTTAAGAGTGATTCTGTGGACATTTAAATGAGAACAAAGAAATGGGAATTGAGGGTGGTCCTATGCAGTTTTCTTCTTGTAAATCAGTATTTTTAGAATAATCTTTTAAAATGCCAGTAATTTAAGATTAAAAAAAGAAGAGACATTGCAAGAACTGAAAAGAATATAAAAATTGTACCTGAAAACAAGTAATCACATTCAAGTACATGAAAAAGTTCATGGACAGTGTTTACATACTCAAACCATATGCAAAATGAATGCAGATTTAACTAAGAATGAAGACCTATCTAAATCAATAAGATGGAGGAATTGTTTGTAAGTAATTCTGCATCTGGGGTGATAGGGATGACATGTGAGTGAAAAGTTCATTTCCACAATAGGAAATCAACAGAAAATTAAGAAATAGAATTAGAAATAAATTTTATAGAAATATGAAGTTGTTAATATGAGGCATCATTATAGTTAAAATGAGTTGATTTAATACTGCTCCAAAGCAAAGTCATAATGTTAAAATGATTTGCCAACTTGTTTTAGTAACAACTCCAAGAAAGTTCAATTTCCAACATAGAAGCAAATGAGAATGAAAATGTCAGAGGGCAGAAGGTGTTTTGCAGGAATTGCAGGCTGATCTAGTAACCGGGATTCCACTAGAATGTGATGGCAAGTTAAGGTATCTTTGAGGAAGTAAATTTTAAACTAAACCAGAATGACAAGGAGGGACCAGTCACCTGAGATTGAGAGAAATGGATCTGAGACAGAAGGATCTGCCTTTGCAAAAGTTTCACAGCAGGAACCAGTATGTCCAATTTGAGGGACAACGAGAAGTCAGTGCAACTGGAATGAAACTCAGCAGAGCAGACATACATATGAAGTCAGAGGTGTAGGCAGGGACCAGATAGAGAGGTTCTGGGTAAAGAATCTGCCTTTATTTTCTGTAAACATTAGGGAAGCCATGGAAAACACTGAAAAATTTAGGTCATGCAAGCAGCAGTAGAAACTGATTAAGATGCCATATATATACCAGTTCCCCAAGATGAATGTTATTATTATCACAAACATGTACCAATAAATTAAACAAAAAGACTTTAGGTCATGCATTTTTGGCTGGAATACTTCGCAGCTTGATATAGCTGTACAATTTTTTTCTCCCTCCTTTCCTTCCTACTTTCTTTTTTCGTTTTATACTGGTACAAAAATGACAGAGAAATGCAACAATATGGCCATGATCTACTGTGTCATTCAGCTTTCTGTTCCTGTGACAAAATACCCGAGATAATCAACTTGCAAGGAGGCTATGTTTATTTCCAATTGGGTTTCAGAGGTCTCAGTCCGTGTTCAGTAGGCGTGTGGCAAGGCAGCAAGAACATCATGACAGGAGACACATAGCAGAGAAAGCTGCTTACCTCCAGGCAGGCACAAGCTCACGTCCCTCCGTTCCCATCCAGGGCATGCTTCTAGCGACCTAACTTCTTTCCTGTCAGGTCCACTTCATAATGGATCAACCGCCTCTCTCCACAGTCATAGGCGTGGGATCAGACCTCTAACATACAAACTTTCTGGGGACACTGACAATCTAAAGTATAGCCCTCACTTTCCATGATGGTGTTTTAAAAAAATAATTGTTAAAGTCTTCTTGGTACAACTCCCCAGATGTTTTTCATCAATCAAGTAAGTTGCTTTTGGCAGCTCTGACTCATCTGCGTTTCACCTTGCTTGAGCATGCCTTGGTTCTTTACACATTATGAATGCTTATCACACAAGCACTTATTCTGGCAGTTTTCATATTGTATTGTCAACTTGGTTCTATGTGCATCTTCTTCAGTACACATAAAATCTTCCTTCTCTGAATAACAGGAGTTTGTATTTTTATAAGAATAGGTTTTATTTTCACAGGTCCTATGACTGTAACATGATGTCTAACACAAAGTTAATATAGAATGCATGTTGGATGACCTTTAATAGTTCAGATGACTTATAAGTGAATAGCAGAGATGGGACTAGGACTGATGTCTAGATTTGTGGAGAGAATTCCTGGACAGAAGTACTTGGTCTGCTGACACCATTGAACATCTGTCATGCCTATGGATAGACACTGTACATGTACTAATCTACAAAGATCTATATCAGGGCTTCAAAATGAATGAGGTGTAACATCAAGGTCTCTGCCACCAGTGCCATTCTTAGACTGGTAGCCTTCTCTGAGATAGCCTGATTTTCATCTCAGTGTGCCATATGTGTGTTACTATTTTCTGCATGAGTCATTTAGTGGGGAATAATTGACAGAACCACATACCCGAGTGGGAACATACTGAATAACAATGAAGAAGTAGAAAGCTAATTGCATGCATGAGTTAAAAAAAGTTTGCAGTCTCCACTTAGCTAAAAAGATACTAAGTGGATATTTTTACGTGCAAAGGCCTAAATAGAGTATCATAACTTTTCCCAGTTGAAATTCCTAAAATAGCTTTGGTTTAAAATAAAAATATCAATTCAGAGTCATTGAAAAAAACGATTCAAACTGTCAATTACAGTTTTAAAAATTGTTACAGTCATCTCTGATTTATACTGAACAGGTTAAAGAAGAAATCTCAAGCTTTGAGAATCTTGCTCTGATTGCATGAAAGCAAGTGAAATGGAGTAGAATTAACTCTGGCTTGGTCAGGTTAGTTTATTTTGCCAAAGTTAATACTCATGATGGTTCAGATCGGTTTCAACCTGAACAGCAGCAGAGTTATTCTGCATTTTTGCAACACTCCACTGTAAGTAGACAAATTCCACGTGCAGATAATTATGTGTAGAAATGTGTTTGTGTATGTGTCTGTAGTTACTGAGAAACCTCATTAATTCATGGCAGTTCTGTGAAGACAACTGCATTAATAAACATACTCATATTTGATTAGTAAAGGTCCTTATAAGAATTTCCTTAATGGTAGACATGTCTGTGTTGTATTCCTTTCTAAATAAAATCTCTTCCTTAGATATATTTTCCTCTAATGAGCTGAGAAAAGTTATGAAGGTCTACTTAAGTAAAGATAAATTTCATCTAAGTGCTTGGTGAAATTCTTCTACAAATATTGATATAATCAAAGTGCATTTTAGAGTGAGATATTTTCTTTCTAGGGACAATTATTGCATATACCAGAATTTATTTAATTAGTTTAGAGCTACTAATTAAGCAAGACATGGAAGGAGTATAGTTTTTAATTTCAAAGCTAGAATATTTTTGGTGAAAAACTGAAGAAAACTTTTTACAAATCCAAATTCAGTCTTATCACTTATTAGTGATGATTCATTTTGCTTTTCTTAGATTTCTAGAATCACTTTTTTTCTATTATAATTCAAAATTTTAAATATAGTTTTGAATGTGTTTTTTCTATAATTCTTAAGTCAAGATGAAAAAACAAATTTCTGAGTTTTAATTTTTAAGCAGAATTTTATGACATTTTAGTGGAATTATCTTAAATAAAAAATCAAGTGCTTAATTCTTAGAAAAAAGGCTGCAGATATTTTAGATGACTTATTTCCCTTAAAGTAACTGTGGAAGGCAAATTTACTGTTGCAGAAAATTTAATTTTTTATGAAGTCTTTACAGCAAAGTTCATTTTAATATCTAAAATTCTAACTAATATTTGAGATTTAAAATAAATTAAAAGACATTTTGTGTTTTCTTTAGACAATTCCACTGGTTGAAGAAAATTTATGGTATTTTTATTGGATGATTTTTATTCTTAAAAGGAGTGTTCTAAACAATGATGATGAAATGGTTCTTTTCATGAAGAGATTTTTTTTTTTTAAGAGTGCTTTTGTAGGGAAAAATCACACACTTCCTTGTGTTATGCAGCAAGCATCCTGTGTGTTATTTAGAGATCCTTCATCATGGAGGGTGGTCCAGTGGTAATTTACCAGTGAAGAAGAGGAGTGTACAAAAATTTAATTATTATTTGACCTCAAATAATTATATGCCACTAAACTAATTAAAGAGCCAATTAACAATGTACCACTAATGGGCAGTCTGCTCCCTGCATGACTCACTCATCTTTCACAAAGAATAAGTGATTTGTATTAGAAAAGAGTTGTTAAGGATGTTTTTTGGGATAACTATCGCTGTCATTGCTGTTAAATCACAGGCCCAAACTCTGGATAAAAAGGGACAGGCTTATCATGAACCAGGCAAATAGCAGGCCTAGGCTGAGGGCTGACTCAAGGCCTTGTTTTAAAGCTATGACTCAGTGTGGGGCAGTCAGGGAGCTCTGTCCTCAGTTCCTTCCAAACCAGGCATTCAGCCTCTAATGTTCAGGTTGCGTGCCTCACGCTGATTATTTCTGTGAAGTCCATCACAGTCAGCCTTATTTTCTCCCGAGCATTCATCTTCATTTCCTAGTGAATGAAGGGAGAGTTCAGTGGCCCTACTGTCCCCAGAGCAGAGTGAATAGTTCAGTCAGAAAAACAGCTGAAGAAACTACTGGAAGAATGTTAATTCTAACATAGAGGCTTTTCATATGAGAAAGTGGAGTGTGTGGATGTTTGTGGTAAGTGTGCTTGTATAGTTTGTTCAGTTTATTTTTATAGTGAGGATCAAAATGACCATAAGTATTAACAGGATCCCATAATTTACATGTTATAATTTAAAGGATTTTAAAATTCTGTCCCTTTTTAAAACTTCTTATAACATTTGTCATTCTATTCTTTCATATGAATAAACTATACAGACGGTGGTATTTTATTGTTTCTTTATTTAACAGCCTATAAGTTAATAGAATTGGTTGATCAAGAGGCAACAAGCTAGAGACCCAGTATAAGTATTGTTATACGTCTGTGAGTAATGCACAAATATGACAATAAATAGCAATGCTACATGCAGACGGAAACAGGGGTTCTGTGTTACTGGAAAAACTATAACCCTTGTGGCAACTTTACTATTCAAAGTCTAAGCCCCATCCATTACTACCATGCTTAGATAGAGGTTAAACTGGAAATCCAGACTTTTATGTGAACTCAATTGACTTTTAAAAGTTGGCAACTAATTTAACAAATTTTAAACACTGTGCAGACCAACAACCGGTTCGCAAGCTGTTGCTGGCCTATGAACTGCCAATTTGTAACCACTGATGTTAACTTTAAAGTTTTAATGGCATACTCCATTTCATGTTAATTTACTGAGAAATGGTCCTCATTTCTGTTACCCCTTGCAATAGAAAATTTTGCAATCAGCACCTTAAGGTTTGGGTAAAATATGACAACTACAATTTTCTGTAAGTAACTTGATATAAGTTATTATCACAGTTTTGTAGGTGAGAAAAGAGATGATAGAAAAATTACATGATTTGACCTGACAGTACACAGCGGGCGCAGCTCTTATCTTGCGCTCCTTCTGTTCACCTTACTCTATATAATGAAATGCATGCACTCCACGTTTCATGTGTCACAGTCCCACAGCCTCACGGACACAGGGACTTTAAAGAGCTGATTAAGGTTAAATGAGGTCATAAATGTGGGGCCCTAATCCAATAGAATTGTGTCTTTGTAAGAGACACTAAGGCTGTGTGCGCATGGACAGGTCACATAGAGGAGGGCACCCCAGACAAATCAAGGAGAGCGCCTCAGGAGACGCTCACTAATCCTGCTGATAACTCGATCTAGGACTTCCCATCACCACACTGGGAGAAAATAAAATTCTTTTTTGTAAGTCCCCCAAAAAAAGAAAGAAAAAAGAAAAAAGCAACAAATACGGCCTCCATTCAACTGATCAGATACTGATTGCTTTTTATTTCTTTAATCCAATAATATTTCAGTAGTCTACCATGTCACAGTCACAATATATAAATGTAAAGACACCAATACCATTAATATCAGGGTATCTAATCTTGTTTAGCAGGTAAAGGTGACATTAATATAATTGTCCAATGAATGGATATTGTTAAATTTTTTAATCTTTAATAAAGTCGGTACAATTAAATATTTTTCTTTTCTGAGTAGCAAACATTGAGTGGATATAAATGTTGAAATCTTCAAATATTCAAGACAAAAGTGCGATTGCTTTCTTAAAAAATAATTTACCTACACAAGCTTTTATTTTCCACTGAAAATGTGAGAAAAATGAGGTTTACATTTAAGATTAAAACACCATCCACTTTTAGCCAAAGATTATGCTTTTCCCATTCCTGTTTTTTAATTACATATTGAATTGTGCAAATGCCATGAAAAAAGCTAAAACCAAATGTAGAATAATGTTTTTCCAGAACAAAACTATAATTAAACATAAATTTATAAAGGTGCCATTAGTTTGACTCTACAGTATTAAAAATAGCCAAAGTATTATTTATTATAGAGTCTACAAAAAGTAAATAGCTAAGATATTCTAAAACATGAAACACAGAAAACAAAATCACAAAATTTGGAAAAAATTATAATAAAAGTTATTTTCATTGAAAACTAAATTTTAACAAGGCGTTTCTTCCAAATTTTTCAAAATGAAGAACTTAGGTAGGACAGATGATTACACTTTTGGAAAAAAGTAAGGTGGGATCTGGGATAAATGATTTTGTTGCTGTCTAATGTAAGAAAAATGGGTATTAAGAAATTAAAGTATGCCCTTAATACAGTACTCGTGAATATAAATGAAGCATTTACAAATATAAAAATTATTGATTACTTGGAAGAGTGAAATATGTATATTTAGAAGTGGGAAATTATGTGTTTGTTACCTATAAATTGAAACACCTATACAGTTTTTATTATATGAAAAGAGACATTCATTTCCATGGCATGAAAATATAGACTATGCTTACTGTATGAGCAGAAATGACACAGAGAGATGGAAAAGAGTTAAGGGGAAAAGGAGGAAAATGCCTCAGTTTACAACAGATATTTAAAGTGCACCTTGGGATACACTCATTACAGACATACAATTAATCCTTCAGAGGCTTTTGCTCACATCATGCTTTCCTAACCTGTTCATTGGTTTACACCTGCATATTGGAGAGCACCTGGTTGAGATGTGAATGACTCCCAACACTAGCTTGTTAAGCCTTTTTCTATAAAATTTCCTCTTTAAAATGTAGCAAAATAAATTCAGAAACAAAGAAATACACCTACACAAACAAGTAGATCCCTGGAAAGGATAAGCAGCCACTGGACTCAACCAAAAAGCACAGGTGGAAACAGAGTTTAAAGGACCTCGGAGTACTATAAATATTTTTCATGGTGTCACAATTACAGAAACACCTGGTTCTGCAAATGTGCTGATCCACTGGGAAAATTTTTCCCATATTCAGTGGGGCTCAGAGTAGCTTTAATAGATTGAATATAAGCTAGATGCTCACACAGAGCTACAAGTATCTGGAATTTCAGGCCAAAGAACTTGATTCCTATCATTCTGACCACCAAGTAAGGCTTTATATGCATTTTACTGTCTCTACCTATTAGTAGCAAAACTCAGCATATAAATTTTCCTTATTTAGAAAACATATTAAGCCTTAAATCAAGGAGGATCTAAGAAATCATTAAGGTAAAAATAAGTCAGGTACTTATCTGAATAAGGAGTCTCTCGCTCTCTCCTCTCTCTCTCTCTCTCTCTTTCAGTTATCAAGCTTAGGATAGCAATTTCATTGAAAACACAGAGTGATGGAATATCCTGATGATGTGTCAGTTGGTTTGTGATTATCTTGATTTCAATTCTGCCATAAATTCAGGCTAACATAAATACTATATTTAATTATATCTTTTATAGCTATGATCGGTAACTGTTACAGTTTAAGTCAGATGTATCATAAGAGCCTCATGCACTCATAGATGGGACTTTCAGAAGATCATTGAATTATGAGGGTTTAAACTAACTTACTATTAGGAAGTGGGATCTGGTAAGAAGAGGTCCATCACTTGGGGT